>JANAVB010008146.1:0-86822 GCA_029216955.1 Iris pallida
GGCAAGATACCGCCTATCCTGTAGATAGAGTAGGTTTTTGTACTGGACCTTGTCTCCAGTTACTCTTGAGACTGTATTTTGGCTTGTATTAGAGACTTGGACTTGTATATTCTTTGTGTTTGGACTTGACAGGTTATATTTTATTGTCATGTTGTCTTTATCTTTCAGTATTCACTTTATCATCTTAGAGTTGTGATTGAGCACTCGTATATTATCATTGCTTGTCCTCCGTTCGGAGTTGACCATATTCTCGACAGGTTTTGATATTATATAAACTGTTGTTAGAGTAGAAAACCTACAGCGTTCCACGCCGTTTTTACGGTGAGGGCTGGGCGTTGTTACGTACACGTGCCCTTATAGGGGTGCGGGTCGTGACAGCAGCCGCAGCCGTGCGCCGGAAGCGGAGGGGGGGGTGGTTGGACGTGAGGGGGGTGGCCGGAGGGGAGGCAGAGCGGGAGGGTGGGGGTGGCCGGAGTGGGGAAGGGAGGGGGGATGGGAGAAGGGAAGAGGGAAGGGATAAGGACATTTTGGGGTTTTTTGAAAATTAGGTATCAAGTTGAAAAAAAATAATAGTTGAGGTATCAACTTGTTACAAAAAAAAAGTTTAGGGTATCATGTTAAAAAATCGGAATAGTTGAGGGTAGCAAAGTGCAATTAAGCCAAATATTTATTTATAATCAGTTTTTTTTAAATAATTTTCTAATTAATGATCAATAGTGATTCAGTCCTGAAAAGTTATTGGTTTACAGGTTAGTTAACCAATCAGTCCGGTCTGATTTTTAAAACACTCGACCTAATTGCAATTACGTGACCCAAATCTTGTTAGAATTCCAGGGTTCGGACATAAATTTCTAATACAATAAAAAAGAGAGCTTTGCTATGCCTACAACTAAGAGCATCTCCAACCCTATTGTCTTGTTAAGTGTTGTGAGTCTTAGGTGGCTCCTATGTGGCATGAGCCACAAGACAATGTCTTGTTTATGTGGCAAAATTATATCTCAAAAGACAATGAGATAGAAAAAACTCTCTCCAATGCAAAAGTATTGAGAAGACAATAAAAAGTATTTTTTCCAACTTCCAAGGCAACTTTTAAGACAACTACTCATCTTCTTTCTTTTCTAATATTTTTTTATTCATAATTGATGACATGGAAGAGAAGACATTGTCAAGTGCATTGTCTAGAACAAGACAATCAACTTCACAATGTCTTCTTTAATTTTTGCCACATAAGCTTCACAATTGACTTGGCAATTGCATTGGAGAAGAATTTTTGAATAAAATTTTGTCATTCCTATGTGGCAACAACTTTTTTCCAAAGTCACAATAGGGTTGGAGATGCTCTAATGCTTACAACCTTCTTACACCCAATCACGTGTCGGGCTTCGATTGGAGGAGGGAAGTAAGTGGTGAGGTTGGGTGGAACCCATGTAGCAGGGGTGTGAGGGATGGTGGGACCATATGTAAGGGGTGGGTGAGTAAGGTTATAAGAAGGTTGTAAGAATTTGATAGTAAACTTACCATTTTTCTAAAAAAAATATATATATATATCAACTAGCAGTTTCATTTGGACCTTCAACGCATGTAGCAAATTGTGTGACATCTAAGGCTGCAAGATGAACGGACCAGCTCCCAAAGCTCCACTCCACTATGTTCCTTCAAAATTAATGGACTCGGCTTCGACTCGGTTTCATTAACAAGACGAGTTTGAACATAAAAATAAGCTCTGGACAATGACCAATTCTAAGCTAGTCGAGCTCTTGCTCCACTTTAGACGTGTCAATCCGTAGTTGATGCTCATATTTCACCTGAATCGGAGTTGGACTATGAGATAAGCTATTGAATTAAGTCTCTATGTCTTAAAAGAAAATTTTCATTTAAAGTCTGAATCAATTTCAATTATCAACACGTTATGATCCCACCTTTTATCCAATGTGGGACTAAATTAGTAATAGCATTGTTACCCTCGTTGAGAGCAAGCTCTCTCCATGTAAAAAAAATACCAACATAAACCAAAAACAAGATACAATCCAATATTTGCACTTTTCTAATAAGTTGTTCTTTTGCAAAACTAAAACCAAGGCACCGTTGTCAAGCATTCAAAAACAATTTGAGCCCCCATATGAGATGAGACGAAGCTGCATTTTACAAACCATGGGCTCAAGTGTGGGCCGGTTGAAATAGCTGTGTCACCTATATACCAAACTCAGCAACTTTAGTCAAATATGATTTTAGAAACACTGTGTGAACATGGTTACTGAAAATTAAATGAGTCAAGATAAAACATGGTGATTATTGTTAAAAATAAATTTGATTTGTATCCATATTTTTTAGCACAACAAATTTAATTAATCCACTACTTTTGAGCTTTGTTCATTGGCAATTTGGCAGGGCCGTCCATGAGCTCATGAGAACCTAAGGCGTACTTTCTATAGACCCTCATATGTAATATAAACAAATAATTAAAAAATTAAAATTATTCATATAATCAATATTTAAATTAAGGACATAGAGTGTAAGACTAATATGTTAACCACTACACTACAATTATTTATGTTAACCACACCACATCATAATATTTTTTTATAACTATTTATTTACATCTTAATTCTGGAGCTCCAGTAAATATGGGGTCCGAAGCGGTGCACTCGAAGCACTTCCTCAAGGTCGGCCATGTTCATTGGATTATTTTAGTTTTGTGTTTAGTTCAACTTCTATGATATTCTATACCTAGATTGTTCTTGGTTCTTTTGGTTGTATAAAAGTGTACGAAAGTGCGAAAGTGGGAAGACGGAATATGCATACGCGTAAATTGTGACTTTCTAAAAGTTGTCCGGTTGGTGAAATTAAAAAATATGAAAGTGAAAAAAATGAGTTCCGTTGTTTAGATGGTTGTTGAAAGTGTAGAAAAAAAGAGAGTTTAGTTGTTTGGATGGTTATTGAAGACAATTGATAAAGGCACTGCACTTTTGATCAGGGCTAGCCCATTAGGGCTAGCCCATTAGGGCTAGCCCCTGATCAAAAATTTCACTTTTTTTATAATAAGGACTGCCTAAATTTCGGACAGTCCTGCAAACTGAATGGACTGCCAGAAAACTTGGCAGTCCTAAGTCTCAGCATGTGAAACAAAAGGACTGCCCATTTTTCTGGCAGTCCTTACTGTATGTAGGACTGCCAGGAATTTGGGCAGTCCTTGTTATAAAAGACACTTCACTTTTTGATCAGGGCTAGCCCTAATGGGCTAGCCTGATCAAAAGTTGCAGTGCCCTTATCAATTGCCTTATTGAAAGTGAAAAAAATAGTTTTAGAGTGTGCAACCTAATAACCACTTTCTTTTGGTTTCCTGAATTTTTTAACTTGTACCTTTTCTCACATTTCCAGCCACTTTTATTGCAAAATGGAGTGTGGTGAAACTGCATTCGTTTAGGGGGGACAGGAATTGCCCACCATCACATCATCCATTTCTTCACACTTTCACCATTTGAGCCCAACGAATGAACTAGAACAAGTTCAAGCCACTTTCCAATTTTATCACACTTTCAAGCCACTTGCTTCATACCAAACAGGCCTTTGGTAATTTTAAAATAGAATATTTTAATGTATAAGGAAACTAGGTTTTAGGACCTATTTAGACTTTGAGTACTGGATTTATCCATTTTAGACTTTGGGTACTCGAACTTTTTAGCAACACATTTTAGTGATGAAATTGGACTTTCAGTGACGAAATGGATCTTTTAATAACGAATATTCGTCAGTAAGATGCACTAAAAAAATTCGAGTACCCAAAAGTCTAAAATAGATAAACCTAGTACCCAAAGTCTATTTAGGTCATAAACCTAGTACCCTTATACAAAATAATCTTTTAAAATATTTATATTCACGACAAGAAAAATGACGATTCTTGACGGTTTATAAGTTGATGGTCGTAAAAAACCGTCAAAAAATGGGTTATCTTGACGGATTTAGCCTTACGTCAAGAAATGCCTTATTTTATGTTAATTTAGCAATCTTACAGCATAATAGTTGACGGTTTTAGATGATCCGTCAAGAAATATCAATTTATTATTGACGGTTTGGTGATAACCGTCAACTAATGTATGTGCGAAAAACTTGGCGGGATTATTTCAGCTGCCATTCTGGTAATTTTTTTTAAAACTTTTATATTTGTTGACGGTTGTGATTCTTTTTAATTAAGGAATCCCGCAAACTTTTCCTCGATCCCCTCTTCATTTCCTCCACCTCTCCCTAACCCTCTCCTCCTTGATAGAGATAGCTCCCTCTCATCCTCTAAAGAGTCTGCCACAGCTCTTCTTTCTCCTCTCTATGAGAGAAACTTTAACCATAGTTTTCCCTTTTCCCTAACCTTCTAGGGTTTCATCTAGGGTTTCAATCTGATCTTTTTTCCCTTCTCTCTAATAACGGATGATTCTCTTCGCTACAATAGTGTTCCGTCGCCTCCCGACGAAATTGAGCTCGCGAAGCAGCGGGCGCAGGAGATCATAACGATGCTCTTCAGCGACGCCGAGGCCAAGTGCCCCAAGACCGAGAACGGCGCTGGAGCCTCGGCCAAGAAGGGGGAAGTGGCAGATGCCTCCAAAGGATGCGTTCGACGCATTCGTCGGCATCAGCGACGTCGTCGACTCTGTCGCTGTCCTGAAACTCGAGGTTCGTCTCCCCCAAATTCTAGGGTTTCTATTGGTTGTCTTGGGGCGGAACAACACCCACGATTTCTGGAGGGACGGAGCAGCACCCGCGATCCCATTTGTCAACAAAGTATTTTCATGTCGATTATTTTAGTTGTAGCTTCCTCTTAGATCGATTATTTTAAAATCAAGTTGAACCTCCTCATCGTTGAGTTGATTCTCTTTCTTTCTGAAAGCATTGCGTTGTTTTTATGACTTGTTTTATTTAGATCAAATGAATTATAAAAAACTTTGATTCTTCATTGTGCCAGTGCTCAAAATTTGTTGTGAGAAGCTAATTCTGGAGGCTTCGATCTCGCTGCTCAACAAAGTATTTTCAGATCCCGTGGATCCTTCTCATTGTGTGAGATCAACTCTTCTCTTATAAAGTTCTGTTTAATGATTTTATGAGGTATCAGTAGAATCTTGTGGAGGACAATTTGGTTGACATTACTGAAAGCTGGTTTAAGATAAGTGGGTTATTCTTATTTATTATTTACATGATATTCTTAGTATTGTATATGGATGTACATTGCATACTATTGACATACATGGTAGTATTGTATGGTGGATGTACATTGCATACTGATCTAAAACCATTCTGCATCAAGTAATGTATTTATCGATGCAAATAAGATCTTCTTGAGCATCTAAGTTGAATTTGATTGATTGCTGATATGGGAAGAACTTTGTTGTTGAGATTTTTGACACTCGGCTGCCTGACATGCATATTGCACATTTCTATTGTAAATCCTGGAGCTTATTTGAGGGTTGTCTCCAATGCCAGGGCCTCCTTAAGTTGTGCACCACAGAGGCCATATCCGCCTTTGGGCAGAAGTCGCTATGTATACATGATTGCTAGCTTCTGGATGCAATGTCATTACTTCCACAACATTATAGCTAGTGGATGAAAAAACATAAATTTCCTCCCTCAATTAGGCCTCTAAACAGAGTGGATCTATTTAGACATTTCCCCCTGGGCGGGACTCGTTTGAGTACTAAATTAAGTTCTGCGGTATGATCTACTAATGTAAGATTGCATGGATATTTCTAAGGCTTCATTTCTTATTAGATAGCTAGATACTAAAATCATATTAAGGTTTCATTTCTTGGTTATTTACACTGATGCATCTTAATTTTGGTACACAGTAATGTGGATGAGAATATATTACCTTCCCATCTATATTACTACTATATTTGGCATACACCCAATTAAGAGTTCCTAGGAATTAGGTGTTTCCTTTGATGTCATATTCCAAACGTAGGGATAGGGAGGAATTGCAAGTAATCAAGCAATGCATCACTATTCCAAACATAGGGATAGGGAAGATTTCTATTTTTTGGTTACTAATTTGAATGAAATTGCATTTTATCTAATTTTATTTATATTTATGTTGTTTCTCGTGTTTCCTTATAATATTGATTGTCACATTGTTCAGTCATGACAAGAAAAAAGTACCAATAGAACATCCACCAATACCCAGAGAGAGTCATCTAGATCACCTCCGGAACAACTTAATCCTATTCGAACATCTAATCGAAATGCAATACAAGAAATACATGACAATCAAGAGCCAGTTCATGAGACTCAACCAACCAATACAGAAGGTAGAGCATATGTTATTTGACTTTACATAGACTTCAATATTGTACTATTTTGCTAATTGTTCCACTATTTGAATAGGTTCAACTCCTAGAAAGAAAAGAGGCAGAGGAAAGGCTAAGGGTGACAAAGGACGAAGCATGGCCATTGAAATATATGAAGGAAGGTAATCTATTTAAAATTTATGGATTTGTCTTCTATGCTTGAAGGAAGGTAATGATTATTTGGTATCATCGGCTATTGGCTTTGATTTTATAAGCTGGTAGTATCCAACTGGATTGAGTCTTTGATACTTAAAACAGTTTTTATGATGTAACCAATTTTTCTGATACTTAAACCAGTTTGTGATATTTTAAACCAGTTTTTATGATGTAACCAGTTTCTATGATACTTAAAACCGATTTTTGATACTTAAAACAGTTTTTGTGATACTTATACATATATACAACACTTATACTTAGACATACACATCTACTAAAAACAGTTCAGTGAACTGAACTGGATTTTAGCAAAATCCCCCTTATTTTGTGCTGCAGTGAGCAGCAACTACACCCCCACTCTATTTGAACCGAAACCCCCTGAGCTGAAGCTTCCCCCTACTCTGCATGAACTGAAACTACCTGAGCTGAAGCTATGCCCTACTGCTCGAGCAATATAAACCAGTTTTTGATACTTAAAACCAGTTTTGTGATACTTAAAACTAGTTTTCTAGTTTTCTTTATACTTAAAATAGTTTTTCTGAGACATAAAACCAATTTTTGATACTTAAAACCAGTCTTTGATACTTACAACCAGTTTTTTAATGCATAAAACCAGTTTTTGATACTTACAACCAAGTTTTTGATACATAAAACCAGTTTTTAATACTTACAACCCAGTTTTTGATACATAAAACCAGTTTTTTTGATACTTAAGACCAGTTTTTCTGATACTTAAACCAGTCTATGATACTTAAAATCAGTTCTTCTGATACTTAAACCAGTTTAGGATGTAACCAGCTGTTGATACTTAAAATCAGTTCTTCTGATACTTAAACCCAGTTTAGGATGTAACCAGTTTATGATATAAATTATGCATCTCCATTGCTTAAAAACTCTCATTATCATTGAGAATGGCTCTGATCTAGATTAATTATATGTCTTAGAATGAAGTTTTACTCCTGTTAAGTTAATGGACGTGATCCATTTGTCTTTATATTGATTATTAGTTGGATGGCTTCTTGTCCTTATTACCAAACAGGGAATATGGATTAACTCAAAATTCATTACCAAATCCTATCCTTACCAAACAAGATCTGTCAAATTCAAAAAATCTGGATTTTGCACAAATTCATAATTTGGATTTAAAAATCCAATCAAAATCCTCCCTACCAAACAGCCCATAATATTATTACACTTAAACAACCATGTAATAGGCCTCTTTGTATTCAATCTCTGCTTAATTCATAATTTGGATTTAAAATCCAATCAAAATCCTCCCTACCAAACAACCCATAATAGTATTACACTTAAACAACCATGTAACAGGCCTCTTTGCATTCAATCTCTGCTTCTCTAGCCTTTAGAAAGTGCAACCAAGCTTTCAACTCTATTGTCCACATATAGAACTTGTACATGCAACTAAGCCTTTATTAAGAAAAGGCTACAATTTTGAACTCAAGGCAACTGTACGTGTTTGGTTAAGTACTCAAGGATAATTCCCCTACGAAATCCACTTACCTTATATGAATGGCATAAAGCGGCCAGATTACCCTCTTGTTCACTAAAGTTATCTGCTCTTTCTTTTTTTCATTAGTCTCCCATATACATTGAAAGATGTGCATATTCTTCCTTTTTCCTTACCTTGATCTACTTTACTTATTATCATATTTTAGTGGGATTCCAAGAAATAGTATATGACATATTTGAATGCTTTAGTAGAATGAACCAAAATATTAAACTGTACCTTCATTCCTGTAGATGACTCTGCATACATGTATGTATTTGGTGCATATGTTAAGTTCATGTCTACATCCACAATAGTTTGTAAGGACAATATTGTTATCTTGTTTACTTATTGGTCAACAAGCTCATTAACATAAATTGGTAACTTGTGCTCTTGTTCTCTTCTTCTCTCAGGAACTACATGGAAAATGAAGGTACAAGGTGCTGTGAATATGGGAGGGATGTGTTTCGATCGGTTTGCTACATATTTTGGTTTTATTTGTATAATTTTCAGTTTTTGATGTTTAAGATGTATGGAAACTACATACTTTTGTAGGATATGTTTGTGGTTGGACAAGTGTCAGATGTTTGTGATTGGACTTGTTGGATGTATTGGAAGTTTGTGGTGTATGAACATATAGTTTATTAATATAAAATTGGATTTTGTAGTTATTTGATGTATGTATATCTTTTGGATTATTGATATTAAGTGTGTGTTCGATTCTTATATAATTATAAATGGGATATTTGCTATACAAAATATAGCTTCTCTTGACGGTTATAAAACGTCAAGAATTAACCCAATACTGCTGCAAGAGGGCTTTTCTTGACGGCTAAAGGCCGTCATCTAGGCCCGGAGTCAAGAAAAGTTTTTGCCTATGTTGACGGTTTCTAAAACTGCTATCTTGACGGCTAAAAACAGTCAAGAAAATCACTTAATATGACGGCAAAAAACCGTCAAGAAAAGCCATGCCAGCGACCGTCAAGAAAATGGGGGTCTTTTCTTGACTCCGGCCTAGTTGACGGATCTGCAACCGTCAAGATACCAATTTCTTGACGGGGAATCCCCGTCAAGAAAAGCCCTTATTCTTGTAGTGATTATAGAAATGTTATTATAGTTGTAGAAGAGTCTAGAATGATACAAAGTACTTTTCATAAGTATGTAGACTTTTCCAAAAGTCTTTAAACATGGATTCTCTTCATCCATTTTGTAAACAAAATATACAAGCTTAGTACTATTATAAAGTTTCTTTCTTACCATTCTTTTCTTCCGTCAAAGTTTTCTCTCTACATTTCCACCCTCTAAATTAGTTCCTTCTAGCAAGTTGCTCTACCACAAATCCAATAAGGTGGTATCAAAACCGTTGAATTTCCAATAAAGTGGTATCAGAGTAAGGTGGTTCGAGGTCGAAGATGACAAGCAATTAAGATGACTCATTTCCAAGTTCGCGTACTCAACAAGAGCAATTATGTCAATTGGAACATCAAGATAAAGTCTTAGCTAGGAGCATGAGATATATGAGAGATTGTTGAAAAAGGCTATGTTGAGCCACAAGACTTGACTTCATTACCTCAAGCTAAAAATGAACTTTTGAAAGCTTCAAGAAAGATTGACAATAAAGCGCTCTTTCTCATCTAGCTATCAAACCATAGATGAGATGCGTTCGTGTTAATTTCAAGTGCAGTAACCTCCAAAACTTTAAATTTTTTTGCAAAGAAGAGGAGAAAGTGATGAAGGTACGCCTTTGAAACTTTAAGAGATAAATTTAAAACTTTACATATGAAAGAGTCTGAAACCATTCCAAACTACTGTGTTAGAGTTTTAGCCATTAAAAGAAATGGTGACCGACCAACACCCAAGTGATAGATACAATTCTTTGCTTTCATAATTTGAGCATATTATAGTAGAAATTGAAGGAACCAAAGACATAAAGTTCATGACTATTGAGCAACTCAAGCGCTCATTATAAATCTATGAAAAAGGTGAAGAAGCAAGAGACATTGTATCAGGTTTTTCAAACAAAGCATACCTTCAAGGAGAAATAATAAAGCTTTCCAACCAAAGAAGTTAAAAAGGTCGTAGTCGTGATCATAGTTGATTCCGTGGAAGAGAATGAATCATTACAACAAAAGGCCTATTAATAACACTCGACAAGACGTATTGATGACGCCTGATACCTAAGCGTTATCAAAGTTCGAAATACCTTTTTTCTATGACGGTTTGGGCTAATTCTGGACTTTTTATAACATTTATAAAACAAAACGTCATTAATATTTTAGAGTGGTGGCAAACTTGTAATAAGTTTTCTGTAAAATTCTTTCCACCCCCGCGATATTTTGAGGCTCAAGCCCCCGCCCCTTCTCATTCCCTGTCCAAATCCCTTCTCCCTCCCTCTCAGCTCCACTCCCCTTCTCCTCCTCTTCCCTCCTCTCACCAAACCCTAATCTTCTCCTCCTCCTTCTTTCAATCCCCTACAAACCCTAACCTAGGTCCCATTCTAAGCCCTAAGCCCCCAACCCCCCTCCCACAGACCCTAGATTTCCCAAAACTAAAAAAGCCCAAAATCGAAAGAAGAGGAAGAAACCCTAACCCTAATTTTCGTTGGATTGGCGATGGAGGTCGATTCTATCTCCTCACCGACCCCCAAATTTGTGAGTCTGACCTAAGTTTTGATGCTCTCTTTCTTTGTTTTTTCTTTGGTTTTTTTTGGATTTTCTTCAACTTCTCTCAATTTTCAGCGTCCGGATCGATGAGAAAAAAGAGGACTGTTTTCTGGGGACGTTTGCTCCCAACGACGAGCTGGATCTGTTCTGGAACGAAATCGACAACGATCGCGTGGTGAGAAGCTCGATTTCATCTCCGATTTATTTAATTTTGCAAATTTTTTAAGGATTTTTTCCCCAATTTTTAGGCAATTTTTGATGTGATCGTTGTTGATTACAATTAGGGGGCGGGATTATGTCTCCCTATTGCGTCTCCATATTGCATCTTATTCACGTCTGGAATGAATATTATATTTAGTTAATATTGTAATTTTTGTTCTTGGGCTGTACAATCATCCAAGTTTACTTGTGAGCTTCTCTCTCTAGTACCACGTTTTCTTATCAATTGTATGGTCAGTTTCTCTTTGGTTTAAGTTTTTATTTGTCTATGAGATGGATTTCATTAGTAGAATTGCACATTGTGTTGATCTTTAAGGTTTTGGCATGTTTGGATTTTTTTCTCTCATTTCCCTTTCATATACGAATTTAAATCTTCATATTCATGTTTGTAAGTTAATAGATCAAAATTGCATACGATCCAGAGTCAGTAACTTGCTAGTCTAATAAAGTATCGCTACTTTACTTTTTGTATACTGCTACTATTTCTTACCATCAGGTAGTGAGTTGGCAAAATGTATATGGATCTGGACGCTGTGCTGTTGAACTCCTAGGACCTCCTTGGAGAACCAGAGCTACCAACCTAAGTCAGCCAGCTGCAAGAAAAATTGTCCTGACCTGGTCTTGTTGGGTTCACATGTCCAAGTTGCATCTCTAGATGTCAGTGCTGGACATCCATTAGTCATGATGATGGAAAAGGCCAAAATATACACGGAGCAACAAGATTGGTGAAGTCTCAGTTTCATAGCTAAATCATGTCTGTTGTGTGAACATCTGAACAATGTGATAAACCGAAATGGTACATCCTACTTTAACTGTCTCGGTTTTCTTGTTTTAAATTTCTAGTAAAGACTATAATAGATTGAATGGTGATGAAGACTAGTTGCTGGTAATGCATCCAGTAAAATGATAAAAAGCTTTCAATTCTCGGTCTTTAATTCGTACTGATCTGATCTGCATATGAAAACATATAACCTTAGGGAAGTCAGATTATGAGCATCATTATTGGACACTATACTCAAATTGTATTTGTATGTGCAATTGGTTGCAAATTTGCAATAAGAGAACATTTTCATTGAGTAACCATGGTGAAAATAAGTATTGTTTGTTTCTTGACCTAAACTAGAGAGTATCCAAATAAAACCGTTCATTGTAATTATCAATCTATTGTATTTGTTTTCTACATACAGTTCTTTGTAGTCTTGAATTTTTTTGGGTTTTTATGGTGCCAATGTAATGTATCAGGTATATATATGTGGCATCGAGGGCGTAGGGGATCTGGTAGAAGCTCTTCCAGGTCATGCTGGAGCTTTGAACTGTGTCAGCTGGAATACAGCTAATTTGCACATGCTTGCATCCATCCATCCATCAGCCAGCGACGACCACACAATTCGAATATGAGGACTGAGCTTTGTGTTGACACAAAGTCACAGTCAACCATATATTGATAACATTGACTAAATAATATTTGTAATAATTTAATACGACACACGACGTCTACATTAAGCTCAAGTCAGACGACTGCTCAGTCTCAGCTTCTCAGTTATATTTGAGTCTGTATTTTACACTTTTGTTGAGTCTAGACTGATGTAAACTGTGTCATGCTGAGCTCTTGAGACTTGACCTATAGCCTACCCAATAATTCTCAAACTCCACCATCCAGAAAAATATCCACTGGCCACTTAGACCAGCTCTGTGCTCTGGAGACAGAGTTCGGGCCGAACTCTGCCTCCACACAGAGTTCGGGCCAAACTCTGCCTCCACACAGAGTTCGGGCCGAACTCTGTCCCCTAAAAATCAGCATCCCTAATTTTAGGGTTAGCTGGTTGCTAGTTGTCCAACGGCCAAATATTTGAAATTTCCTACCCGAATTCTGGCCGAATTCTGCCTACAAAAACACTATAAATAGGCCATGAATTCTCTCATTTCAAATCATCCCTTCTTCTCTTCTCTTCTTTCTTAAAGCTCAGAAAAGCCATACCCTTCCCATCTACTAGCCACAAGCCTCCTAAGTCTCGAGTGCTCAGCATCTCTCAGTTAGGATTCTTGTGCAAGAGTTGAAGAAGTCGCTTGGACAATTCCAAGCAAATCGCCACTGCGATCCTCTGTAAGAAGTTGACGTGCTCTTCTGAAGTAAAGGCACGGGTTGTAAACTACTATTTCAGAAATAGTGGATTTAATCATGAGCTAGAGTTCTCAGGCCTGGACTAGTCCTCCACGAGGAAAACCAGGTTAAAATCGGCTGTGTCTGCGTATGCTCTCTTGATTCTCTCTTTATTTTCCGCATTTACTCTGATTGATTTTATTTGTGATAGAGTTGAATTTTTAATTGGATATTATCTCTATATACTCTATTCACCCCCCTCTAGAGTTGCCATCTGTTCTTCAATTGGTATCAGAGCTCTGTTCTCTTTACAAAGATTTACATCCTAGAGCTGATCCATGGCAACCACACAATCTTTGATTTCCAATCACGGTGAAGGACAGTCCACTCATAGGCCTCCCCTATTTGATGGAACTAACTACACGTATTGAAAAACAAGGATGAGTTTTTATCTCAAGTCTCTAGACTTCGACCTGTGGACAGTCGTCACTGACGGTTACAAAAAGCCCACCAGGATAGTTGTCAACGGTGATCTCATTGAGAAATCACATGACAAATATTCTGACGAAGAGAAGAAACAGGCAAGTCTAGACGCGAGAGCTATTAATTCTTTATTCTGTGCTATAGACAGGAATGAGTTCAACAGGGTATCCACATGCACCACATCCCACGAAGTATGGAAGCTTCTAGAAGTGACGCATGAAGGAACCACCCAAGTCAAGGAATCAAAAATCAGTCGTCTTACGCAAGAATACGAGGCGTTCAAGATGAAGCCAAACGAGACGATCACACAGATGTTCACAAGATTCCTCGACATCATCAACCCCTTGTCTTCACTTGGAAAGCAATATTCAAATCATGAGAAGATTCGCAAGCTGCTTAGGGGGCTACCAAAAATTTGGAACCCTAAGGTGACAGCCATCATAGAAGGGAACGATCTCACAACCATGTCAATGGAGACCTTGATGGGTAAGCTCATGACTCACGAGCTTGACCTCAAGGACTTCGAAGAGCCTGCTCTGAAGACTAAGGAGATCGCTCTCAAAGCTCATCGACGAAGGGCTGAGCACGATGAGACCGAAGACGACAACTCGGATGACGAAGACCAAGCTCTCATGGTTCGCAACTTCAAGAAATTCCTTCGCTTCAATAGAAGAAAGAAGGAACCACAAGAAGACGATGAAGAAGAGCCAACCTGCTATGGTTTCAAGAAGACTGGACACGTCCGAAAAGACTGTCCATTCTTGAAGAAAAGCAACCGCTATGAGAAGCCATACAAGAAGACCTCATCAAAGAAATATGCCAACACAAGCATTTGGCATGAAAGTGAAGCGAGTGACTCCGAGGAAAAAAAGGACTCTTCTCAAGATAAAGCAAATGTGTGCCTAATGGCAACCTCCAACAAGGTATCTAACGAAACTCTAGACGACTTCTCTTTTGATGAACTTGGCGATGCCTTCACTGATTTACTCGATGATCACAAAAAGATCATTGGTAAATACAAACACGCCAAGGACAAAATCAAAAGTCATGAAGACAAGATTCAAAGACTTTCTCTATTGCTTGATAACATTAGAGACACTTCACCCACGGAAGTCACTGATGAAGTATCGAAGCTTAAACTAAGCCTTCATGATGCTGAAACACGTATTGAGCAACAGACACAAGAAATCACAACACTCAACACGTTGCTTGCTGAAGAAAAGAGTAGACATAAGATTTCTATGACTAAGATTTATGGTTTAAATGCTAAGGTTACTGATCTGCAGGCTGTCTCCAAGAGATTAGAGACTAAATTGGGTAAACAGGTTGCTCAAACCCAATCTCATGAGACACCCACAAAGCATAACACTTCCCATGCTAGTCATTCATATCATCCATCTACAACACATAATCATGCTTTCATATACACACAATTTCACAAAGGACACAAACCACATACACGTAGAAATAATTATCATAGATACAATCATCATGCTGTACAAAGACACAATCAACATCACAGTGTCATGCCATATAGACAACATCACAATGTCATGCCATATAGACAACATCACAATGTCATGCCACACAGACAACATCACCATGCTCCATATAGACAACATCACCATGCTATGCCATGTAGACAATATCAGCATACTGTGCCACATAGACAATATCAGCATGCCATGCCACATAGACAATATCACCATGCCATGCCACATAGACAACATCACCATAATCACCATGCAAACTCTACACATCATGTCCATCTACATCATGCTGCCTATAGATATTATTCTCATGTTCCTAGTGTAAATAAAAATGCTATATGTACTTACTGTGGATCACATGGACACATTTCACCACAATGTAGAGTTAGAAGACTGGTAGACAAAAAGATATATGCATGGTTTTCGAAAACTAACTTTTTAGGACCCTCAAGAACTTGGGTACCAAAGGTCACATCTACTCTTGATGTAGGTGGACCTTCCCTCCTCAACTAAGAGTAAGTGGATTCTCAATAGTGGATGCTCGCGGCATATGACAGGAGACGCAAATCTTTTCGTATCACTATCGATGAAGAGAGAAGGATATGTATCCTTCGGCAACAACCTCAAAGGGTATATTATAGGTAATGGCAATATTGGTTATCCCCCCTCTCCCGTAATAAAGGATGTCTGCCTAGTGACCGAATTAAAGCATAACCTGCTCGGCATTAGTCATCTTGCTGACCATGGATATGACATTAACTTTGGACAAAACAAATGCCTTATTTATGATAGGTCCACGGGAGACATTGCTTTTGAAGGGGTTAGAGAGGATAACATTTATACTTTCTATTTGTCTGAAAATACTAACAATGCAGGTAGATGCTTATATGCTCACAAAGATGAACGGCTACTATGGCACCAGCGTCTTGGTCATGCCAATATGGATAATATATCCAGGCTATCGACCAAGAAGCTAGTGAGAGGATTGCCTGATATCACATTCAAAAAGGACACGGTATGTGCCGAATGTGAAATGAACAAGGCAACCAAATCCTCATTTCATTCCATCAACTCTGTAAGTACTACTAGACCCCTACAACTACTCCATATGGACTTATTTGGTCCCAGTAGAGTAGCTAGTCTTTGTGGTAAACTTTATGCGTTTGTTATTGTTGATGATTTTTCGAGATTTACTTGGGTTTTCTTTCTTACAAATAAAAGTGATGCTATTTCTGTTTTCAAGATTTTTGTTAAGAAAGTTCAAAACGAAAAAGGCTACATGATTACTCGAATCCGAAGTGATCATGGAGGCGAATTCGAAAATTCTGATTTTGAAAGATTTTGTGATTCTAATGGTTTTGATCATGAGTTTTCTTGTCCTAGAACTCCACAACAAAATGGTGTTGTGGAACGGAAGAATAGAACTCTCGGCGATATGGCCAGAGTTATGTTGAATAAATTTTTACTTCCGAAATACTTTTGGACAAAAGCTGTCAGTACAGCATGCCACATTTTGAATAGGGTGCTTATTCGTCCCATTACGAAGAAAATACCCTATGAACTTTGGTTTGGGAGAACCCCCAATATTTCTTATTTTAAAGTTTTTGGATGTAGATGTTTTATCCTTAACACCAAAGACAACTTAGGCAAATTTGATGCCAAAGCTGACGATGGTATTTTCCTTGGCTATGCTGCCAAGAGTAAGGGATATAGAGTCTTTAATAAACGCTCACTAATTGTGGAAGAGTCAACAAATGTGACTTTTGATGAAGATAACTGTACAGCAAGTACTCTTGATGATGACGTTGAGCCATCAACTTCTACTCCAATGAATACCTCAACCGAAACTAATTCTCTGGAGGGCTTGCCTAAGAAATTTTCTTTCAAGCCTTCTCATCCAGAAAATTTAGTGATAGGTAAAGTTTCACGTGGAGTAACTACCAGATCATCACTAAGAGACTCTATTGCTAGCACTGCCTTTATTTCACAAGTTGAGCCGAAAAACATTTCTGAAGCTTTTAATGATGAATTTTGGATTTCTGCTATGCAAGATGAACTCAACCAATTCGAGAGGAGTCAAGTGTGGGAACTAGTTCCTAGACCGACTAATCACTCAATAATTGGTACTAAATGGGTTTTTAGAAACAAAGTAAATGAAGATGGTTCAGTCACACGCAACAAAGCTCGTCTAGTAGCTCAAGAATACAACCAAGAGGAAGGTATCGACTACGATGAGACATATGCTCCGGTTGCTAGACTAGAATCCATTCGGATGCTTTGTGCATTTGCAAATTATCAAAATTTCAAATTATTTCAAATGGATGTGAAAAGTGCTTTCTTGAATGATTTTATTAAGGAGAAAGCTTATGTAAAACAACCCCCTGGCTTTGAAAATCACAAATTTCCCGACCACGTGTTCAAGCTAAAGAAAGCGCTATATGGTCTTAAACAAGCCTCCAGAGCTTGGTATGAAAGACTAAGCAGTTTCTTGCTTGAGAAAGGTTTTTCAAAAGGAAAAATTGACACTACACTTTTTATAAAATCTTTTAAAGACACTATTCTATTAATTCAAATTTATGTTGATGATATCATTTTTGGGTCTACTGATGAAACCCTCTGTCAAGAATTTGCCAAGTGTATGCAGACAGAATTTGAGATGAGCATGATGGGAGAACTCAACTACTTTTTTGGTCTGCAAGTGAAACAAATGGCAAATGGAACTTTTATCTGTCAGTCGAAGTATACAAAGGACATGCTGAAAAAGTTCGATCTTGACAACGTCAAACCAATCAGCACTCCAATGGCTACTTCAACCAAACTCGAACCAGAAGAGAGCGGCAAACCTGTTGATCAACGTAAGTATCGAGGTATGATAGGCAGCTTACTTTATTTAACTGCTAGTCGCCCCGATATCATGTTTAGTATTTGCTTATGTGCTAGATATCAAGCAAATCCTAAGGAATCACACTTGACCGCGGTTAAGCGTATCTTTAGATACCTTAAGGGTACGATTACAGTGGGCCTATGGTATCCCAAGTCAACATCATTTGACCTCATTGGTTACTCTGATGCTGACTTTGCTGGATGCAAGGTCGACCGTAAAAGTACAAGCGGCACGTGTCATTTATTAGGAAAGGCTTTAGTCTCTTGGTTTAGCAAGAAACAGAATTCTGTCGCACTATCCACAATAGAAGCTGAATACATCGCAGCTGGGCGTTGTTGTGCACAAATTCTGTGGATGAAGCAAACCCTTGAAGACTACAATCTATCTTTCATGCACATTCCTATATTCTGTGACAATACCAGTGCTATTAACTTGACTAAGAACCCTATCTGTCACTCACGCACAAAACACATTAAAATTAGACACCACTTTTTACGTGATCATCAGCAAAATGGCACGATTAACTTAGAGTTTATTAACACTGATCATCAGCTAGCAGACTTCTTTACTAAGCCATTATCCGAAGAGCGCTTCAATTTCTTTTGTCGTGAACTTGGAATTTTAGATGAAGCTGTCATAAATTAAAACTCACCTGCATAAATATCGATTATATTATGATTCTCTTACGATGAACTTGCTATGGTTACAAGCCGAAAGGGCCCTTCTGACAACAAGGCGTAAAAGCCTAAGCGACACGGTGCACTAGTCCACAGGACTACCGCTAGCTGGGATCCGGCCCCTGCAGCTAACCCATGGCAACTTTAAACTATTGAATTATGATATATTTCCTTATTTATTATATGGTTCGTTTTGATTCACTATTTTTCAATTTCATCCTGCTATTTTTTATATTGATTGCATCTTTCAAGCTATTTCTTTCATATCTTACTTATTTCCCATACTTAGCCATTTTTCCATCATCTGGCCTGTTTTTCAGTTCTGGAACAAGGATCCAGAACTCGGGCCGAACTCTGTCCCCAACAGAGTTCGGGCCGAATTCGGTTCCCATATTCCAGAATCGGGGACAGCCGCAGCCGTTTGATCAAATGTGATCCTACGGTCCAGATTTACTCCGACCAAAGAAAACCCTCCTCTTATATTCGAGTCTTCATCTCTCTCCTTCATTCTTACCACCACCTTCACCTCTCCAAACTTATTTTCACAAACCCTAACCCTAGTTTTCTCTCCAAAGGGCTCCATTGCTCATCAAAATCAAGGAGACGGGCTATTTCTTCATTCTCTTTCACTGTTCATTGTTGATTTGAGGTATAACTCCTTCTCCCTCTCTAGTTCAAGTTCTCTACTTGTTTGCAAATGGCTCCTCGCTTGCCCAATTATGGGAAGAGGATTCGAACCGAGGGTGCTTCCTCTTCGAATCCTCCTCCTCCCATTGAGCAACCCGTTGAACAACAACAACCCCATCATCCGTTGTTCAATCCACCTCCTTCCCGCGACCCTAATACTTATGACGACCGATTGTTTGTATCGCAAGACGCCTCCAACGAGTGGTTTAGTGACTTTCGGACTCGTCCGGTCTTCGCGGGACATCCGATAAATTTTACTATTTTCTCACAATTTGAATCATTGTTTCAAGATCTTTGCTTAAATGAGTTAGTGGCTTCAAACTTTGTTATTTATCGTAGCGCCATACAAATGTTCTATTGTAACTTGACTCACGATGCCACTCACATCTATTCCCCCGGGTTGCCGGTATTGATATTGCTTTTGATGCTTCTGAGTTGGGCGAGTATCTTGCACTTCAAGATCTCGATATTTGGGATAAGCTTGTAGAAGCTCGCCAATTCCAATTTGTTGGTGAAACTTCCCTTGAGAGTTTCAAGGAGGAACTATATGCCCCTAACATAAGCCCTCGCAAGCTTATGGCCAAACACCTCAACCCGTATTTCTATGAACTTCATCGAATTATTTTTAACACTATTTTGCCAAAAGCTGGCTCTACCGATGAAGTTACATATTTTGAGATCTCTGCTTTGTATCATCTTCATTATCGCATTCCGTTCAATCTTCCACATACCATGATGGACTGGATGATTAACTATAGGAAGAAACCACGAGCCCTGGTTTATCCTTTGTATCTTCCTATGGTTTTTCGTGCGTTCATTGTCCCTCTCCATGATTGTCCTTTCTTGCCTGCTCCTGTATTCCTTTCCAAGGCACGACGTCTTCAGGCAGTCGTTGCTTCTCCTGACTCTTCTGAGCATTCTGATGATGAGGAGCCCGACGCCCCTCCACTTGGACAGGATGCGCCACCTCCTCCTGCTACTCTTGACTCCATCCAGACCATGGTCAGAGATCGTTTCGCATTGGAGGACGATCGCTGGACTCAGATGGACTACCGGACTATCCTGCAGATGAGTGCCCTCAGCAACTCGCTGCACGATATCCGGTATTCCATGTCTCGTCACCCCTCTATGCCTATTCCCATGGAACGGGATCCTGCTCGTGCTGGTTATCGCATTGACGACCCCTGGGTCATGCGCTATCTGGATCCGGATGCTGCTATTGTGGACCCCAGCCTGCTGGGCCTTCTCGTGCTCCATGATGGAGATGGCATTTACTATCTGCTGCTGCTGTTGATGATTCTAGTTTCTGTTTTCTGATTTCCAGTTTTTTAGTTTTATTTGGTTTTATGTACTTGGGTTGTACTAAAACTCTGGTAGTTTGATGACTCTGGTTATGTGTGATGACATTTTCTGCTTATCATAGTTCATTATTCTATGCTAGTTGCTCGTTTTGATCATTCATATATAGTTTTTTTCTCTATTTGGTGTGGTTGCATCATTATTATTCATATGCAGTTTATATTGCTAATGCCAAAAGGGGGAGAAATATGTATATTCTTGTATATATGTGCTATTTGGTGCTTTTGGGAGATATTATTTATCAGGCCAACAGGTTCAATGCATTATTCACGGGGGAGCTATTATTTCTGCTTGGCATTGATTATGGGGGAGCTATATTTTTGTGATCAACTGTGTCCAGGTATGAATATTGAATATACATATATTATTTTGTCAATTATCAATATGGGGGAGATTGTTGACACAAAGTCACAGTCAACCAGATATTGATAACATTGACTAAATAATATTTGTAATAATTCAATACGACACACGACGTCTACATTAAGCTCAAGTCAGACGACTGCTCAGTCTCAGCTTCTCAGTTATATTTGAGTCTGTATTTTACACTTTTGTTGAGTCTAGACTGATGTAAACTGTGTCATGCTGAGCTCTTGAGACTTGACCTATAGCCTACCCAATAATCCTCAAACTCCACCATCCAGAAAAATACCCACTGGCCACTTAGACCAGCTCTGTGCTCTGGAGACAGAGTTCGGGCCGAACTCTGCCTCCACACAGAGTTCGGGCCGAACTCTGTCCCCTAGAAATCAGCATCCCTAATTTTAGGGTTAGCTGGTTGCTAGTTGTCCAACGGCCAAATATTTAAAATTTCCTACCGGAATTCTGGCCGAATTCTGCCTACAAAAATACTATAAATAGGCCATGAATTCTCTCATTTCAAATCATCCCTTCTTCTCTTCTCTTCTTTCTTAAAGCTCAGAAAAGCCATACCCTTTCCATCTACTAGCCACGAGCCTCCTAAGTCTCGAGTGCTCAGCATCTCTCAGTTAGGATTCTTATGCAAGAGTTGAAGAAGTCGCTTGGACAATTCCAAGCAAATAGCCACTGCGATCCTCTGTAAGAAGTTGACGTGCTCTTCTGAAGTAAAGGCACGAGTTGTAAACTACTATTTCACAAATAGTGGATTTAATCCTGAGCTAGAGTTCTCAGGCCTGGACTAGTCCTCCACGAGGAAAACCAGGTTAAAATCGGCTGTGTCTGCGTATGCTCTCTTGATTCTCTCTTTATTTTCCGCATTTACTCTGATTGGTTTTATTTGTGATAGAGTTGAATTTTTAATTGGATATTATCTCTATATACTCTATTCACCCTCCTCTAGAGTTGCCATCTGTTCTTCACTTTGCAAGGAACAGACTGAAGCAAAGGGAAACTTACAGCAATTAATGGAGTTATCCAACAATGCAATGGAAATGGCAAATGCTAGAGTGGACAAATTCATCTCTTGTGTTAGTTCTTTATTGACTTTAAATTCTCAACCACGTTTTTATCTTTTTCAGGGAACCGTGTTTTTATCTTTTTCAGGGATTTGCTACACGTGATGTTGACAGTTTTGATGTGCTCAAGTTGAAGCCAAAGTAATTACTTATTTTGAGGATCCATTTAAGTAGTAGTTGTAAATATATGTATTTGGATACCCTATTTTGAGATAATGTAATGAAGATGGTGAGATAACATTTCAATACTTTCTTGTGAATATAGTTCAAAGTGGTTGTTTTAAAGTTGAATTGAGAAGTTTTTGGAAAGTAATATATAATGTGCAGTATTAAGCGTTATAAATGTGATGAGTTCAGTAATATTGAGTGTTATATATGTTCTCCACTGAGCTTATACAGATTATCTATTCATAACGCTTTCAAAATATCCTGAATTGTGCACTATATATTAACTATTCATAACGCTTTTATAGAAACTATTCATGACGGTTTTTTTATAACGCTTTTAAAAAATATTTATAACACCCGTTTTTATAACGGTTGCTTTGAAAAAAAAATGTCATGGTTCGTCATTAATGATGCTTTTAGCCGTCATTAAAAAGGTTTTTTGTTGTAGTGGATAACTCGTCACAAGACATTTACTAATATAGAAAGAGGCCAAAACTATCATACAAGAGAACACAGAAGAGGAAGCTTTACAAAAAGAGATCTAAACCAAATGTCTGACAAATTTTAAGTTGAATGCTATAACTCTCATAAGCTTGAACATTATGCATCATATTATAGAAACACAACTAGAAATGATAAGGATAAAACTAAATATAATATGAGGAGTAAATACAAGAAAATTTATCATTCTTGTATTATTTGCACATAAGAAGAAGAAGAAGAAAAATATAGAGAACTCATGGTACCTTCACATAAAGGAAAGCAACTATATGTGTGGAAGTACCAACATCTTTGTAGATCATGGTGAGTTCATTGGCTATTATCTTATTTTTGAAGACGATCTAGAAACAACGATGAAAGAAAAAGAGAGTGAAGAAGTAATCTTGCAAAAGATTGTTACTATTGGAGATATTATGTCCGCTGAAGAAAGCTCGCACCAACTGGATGTTCAGAAACAAGTTATGACATAGTTTATCTCATAGAAGAAGAGGCTAAAGAGTAAGCACATGAAGAAGCACATGAGTCTATTACTCCGCACATGACATAAATACCATCTAGAGAAGACTCCCATCATCCTTGGACAAAGGAAGTCCTCCATACATGAAGAGCTTGCAAGAGGAGTTGAGGTAATCAATAATCAAAATGATCTAACAATTTTTTATAATTTTTTCGATTGTTAACCAGTTTCGAAGAAGCGAAGCAATATGATGACATGTATAAAGAATCAATGATATCATGAAGGATGACACTTTGGAGCTAGAGACACTTCCAAAGTGGCAAAACAAAATTAGAATAAAAATAATCTACATGCCAGAGAACAATGCTAAAGATGAAGTCAAGAGTTACAATCATAGACTACATATAAAAGGCTACAAGAAAAGATTGAGCGTCAACTATGATGGAAAGCAACCTCATCTACCAAAAATTGCACATCAGAAGAAAGAAAGTGCAAATGAAGTATGTCAAACTATAAAAGTAAGTCATCGACATCTTCACCAAGTAAATCGAAAAAAATACTATTCAAGACAAGAAGTTCACTTGGTGTCACAAAATCAAGTTTAAGGGGCAGTATTGTAACCATATTTTTTTAACCCAACAAACTTGTTGTTCCACTACCATTGGAATTTGTTGGACCATTTCGGTTTTGTTTTTAGTCCATCTTTTAAGATATTTTATATCTATATTATTTTTAAGGGGCAGTGTTGTAACCATATTTTTTTTAACCCAACAAACTTGTTGTTCCACTACCATTGGAATTTGTTGGACCATTTCGGTTTTGTTTTTAGTCCATCTTTTAAGATATTTTATATCTATATTATTTTTGGTAATTTTAAATTATGTATGTTCTAAAAATGTCCTAGTATTATATCTCTAAAAGATTCATGATCTGTAACAATATTTTAAGAAGTGTGTAGACTTTTCCAAGACCTATAAATTGGGTGCTCTCTTCCCATCTTGTACACAACAAACATTACAAGTGCTATTATAAAGTTTATTTCTTACCAATCTTCTTTTCCATCAAATTATTCTCTCTTCATTTTTTAGCTAGCTGATCCACCACAATTTTAATAAAGTGGTATCAGAGCCATTGAGATTTCAACAATTATGAATACATCCGAATGATAAATTAGGAATATGAATTCTCGAACCACCCAACTTGATCAATAAAAATTGTGTCTGATACCATATCTAACACAATGTCAATCTCCCACTCCTCTTCATATTTTCTTTTTTGAGATGTTCGACGATACGCATGAGACTTATTGCACGCTGCATTGCATGCTTGTTGGGCCCACTGTCCCCAACTCCCACCAAATAAATGGAAGGAATAATACTCTTCCGTGGCTCGATCCACTGATCTTCCGTCATCCAGCCGGAATCTTATACCTCTCCTTGGTAACTATAAAAGCCACTCAAGTTCGGTACTCCTCTTTATATTATATATTAGTAGGGTACGATCTTCGCTGTCATTCCTAACATCAATAAATTGGTGGACATTGATGGGATTAAGGGTTATAACATGATATAGGAAATAATAATGTCTTTTTCTCATTACTAGGGTTTGTTACAATATATATAGTGTCTACATTTGGGCTTGGGCTTGTTTGCAAAAACAAAAGTCTTTTATTTCACAAACTTTAAAGAATAGTACAAGAGTACAATAAATTCTGGGAAAGTACAACTATAGGAATCCGATCTGAAGACGATCGCTTTATCCCTTGGACGATATGAACTTTGAAGACGATAGCCTCTGAAGAATGCAACAGCACTTGGACAAGAACTCCTGATCTCTGATGATAATATGATCTAATCCCCTTAATGAAGGACTTGAAACTCTATTTATAGAGTTCTAGAAATAACTATTTTGTAGTTATTCTGGATTACGCATGATGAACTGCGCTGGCGACAGACTGTGCAGACTGCAAACTGCAAACTACGCTGGCCTATTGGGCAGTTGCTCGATCGTGGGCTAACTGTATTCAGATGCGTGGCATTGTTTGATTCAAATGTGCTTGGTCGTGTACATGCGGTTGCCACGTGGCGAGTAATTGATGGAATGTAAGCCACGTAATAAATCTCAGTTATTTGATGAATCACGCTAATCGAATAGTGCTAGCTTCATACTGTGCTTCCTTCTAGTCAATGGATAGCGCTAGGATTCAGACTTGGTCAAACTGCGCTGAGGTTGGACTGGCAAACTGCGCTGAGGTTGTACAGCTGTTCTCGAGCGCTGTGCTGCACAAAAAAAGAATGGACTCCTCATTTTTTGGGCTGTCAGGCTGTCAGAAGATCTGATCTTTATCAGGTAATGATGGCGTTGCCACGTCAGCGTAGCGCGCTCGGGTGGTAGCGCAGTTCAGCTCGCGCGTTTGATTTGCAGCACAATCTATCTCCAGTGCAGTTCATTGAAGGGTGCGCAACTGAGACTTCTCTGCCTATTTGATAGATGCAACTTGATTTTTAGGACATACAAGACCCCCTTCAAAGTTTTCGAAACTTGAAAATATTCAAAGTTTCGAAATACTTTGAATTTTGAATTTAAAATCAAGTTGTGCTTTGGTTGCACGTTTGGAGGAATTAGTTCCGTTTTTTATGGCGCAATCGGAGGTGACTGTTACACTTCTGAAAAACTATAAATAGTTTTATTTCTCATTCTTTCAACCTTTACTTGCTTTCGAATTCTCAAGAGACAGAAGCTCCTCCCCTACTCCGACTTCTTCTTCTTCCTCTCGTCGACGACAGTAATGGCGCCCAAGCGATCGGCCACCGAGAAGGGAAAGTCCCCCGCCG
The DNA here is from genome assembly GCA_029216955.1 of Iris pallida. NCBI lineage: Eukaryota > Viridiplantae > Streptophyta > Magnoliopsida > Asparagales > Iridaceae > Iris > Iris pallida. The sequence continues at coordinate 25,946 of JANAVB010008146.1, forward strand.
AACCTTCGACTCGTGTTGCACCACGAGTATCTCGTCACGAGATGGGTCATCCAGCGCTTCAAGGTAAATGACGAATCATGATCGAAACCCCTTTTTAGGGTTTTTGATGTTTTCAGACCTTTATACCTCTTTTTTTAGAGATTGATGGTATTTGCGCCACCCTGTTTAGGGTTTCGGCTGCATGTACAACAGTTTTCATTTTTATGAAAACTATATTCTTGCGCAATCGGTTGGAAAGCGGTAACAAAATGTTCGGCACAATCCATCGATTTGCGCAAGTCAGTTGTGCCAGCGCAAACTGATGTTTTGCGCAAGTATGTTAGCACAACCTGACGTCTTATGCACATTGGCTGTGCTGGCGCAATCTGATACCTTGCACATGTTGATTGTGCTGGCGCAATCTGATAGCTTGTTTCACACAACACAATTTGATAAACTTTTGAAGAAACTTTTTGGTTTTGCATATACTGATCTTTGTCTCTTTATTAATGCAGTTAACCTCAGGGAAGATCCCAACTATGAGGTTCTTGCAGAATCTCTATCGGAATCAGACTTCAAGGAAGATCTCTCTCATGTGTCCATTCCTCAATATGCCTTACCATCCTCTCGGCAGGCTGTCCTGACCGCACAAGATAATGACACTTTACTGTGTTTGATGAACGGACAGCCTCTCCAGACTGCTGACGCTGTCACCCACAAGAAACCTCTATTCTTGTTTGGTGAGGCTTTCGACAAGAATTCTCATCCGAGGCCTCGTATGGAACAGAGAATCTTCCAGAGGGGCGAGAAGATGATACTTCTGCCAGAGATCTCCAGATGTCTTCTTTTGTCCTGATATGCTTTTGCGGGCTATCCCAGAAGAATGGAATGGGACATAACTCTGCTACAGCAAGTCCGAGCGGGAAATATCTGTGTTAAGAAGGGGCTAGACCATAAAGATGTGTTCTACAGTTCCTCTGAGTGACATAGCTCCTTACTCAGAGGACTAAGACCCGGTTGCATCCCGTCGGAAGACTCTTCCCTGTTGCTACCAGTGAGAACTCCAATATTCGCAAATGAGTTTGCAAAGGCAGAAGGGAGGTATCCGGACCAAGATCCGCGGTTAACGGGTCTTGTGAACCCGGATAATAAGAGATGGATCTGTGTGGCCAATTAGATATTGGTCCAATTTGAAGATCGACTCAAGGATATTGATCTGTACCAAGCAGTGTACGCCACTGTTTATGGCTTCCCACCCAATCCACATCTATTCCTCGTGTTGGCAGAGAGATACAATTATAGGACTGGGACTTTCATGATGCCACGCGGGAAAATTGGATTAGCTTTGCATGAGATGAAGTACATCTCTTATCTGCCAATGGGGGATATCCCCTATGAAGAGTTTGTCCCAACAAATGATGAGTTGGACAGACTACGCCAGGAGAATGCCGATATGGTAGCTGTCTTTGAAGAGCTACTATGCCATTACAAGATCTGTTCTCTATATTACAAGAGTGGCACAGCCGACACCTGCTATTCCACCAAATGGTTGCCGTACCTTTTTCTCAACCATATTATTGAGAAGAAGACCAAAGAGCATGAGAACTGTCATCCCAACTTCTTTCGACCACTTAGCAATAGTGAAGTGATAGAGTTGATGGAGACACACAATGATATGGATATCAAGATTGAGGATGATCTTCAATATCCTCCTTTCAAGGAAGGGAACATCATTGAAAGCTACATGAGGATGGGTTACAGACCCATATCGAAGGAAGCCCAATTGGCAGGTTTTCTCACTTACTGGCTTCGGCGATATGTCGTTCCTGGGGCCAGTACAGTTGACCGCTTCCATCGCGGTGTACTATTCGCTGCCGTCCGTCTGGTTTTTATGCTACCGGATTGATTTGCTGTCAGCAATGACATGCAGGATGAACGTCGACCTCCGTCTCTTTATTGATTCGATGATTCGAGGAAAAGGCAAAAATGGTCATTTCCCTCGGCTGGAACTACCGTAAACATATCTGTTTGGATGGCTGCTTCTACACCATCCTTCTTTAATAAATCCTGATATGGGGGCAGTGGGCGGCAGCTTTTTAAGAAGATTCTCTGGATATAAGTGGATCTATACCACTTTGAGAGACTGTCGGTGAGCTCTGAATCTCGGCAAGGGATGGAACTTTTACTGCGTTCCCCCTCCAGTTGGTTATGAGCATATGTCAACAAACCTCGTCGACTCTATGAGGATGCAGCCTTTGGGCCATACAGCTTTTGATTGGCTGAGGATAATTCGGCCATCACACTTGGTGTATCGGTTTGAAGATGAATGTTATCTGGAGCCTTATCTCCCAAGCTGTTTTGTGCGCCAATTTGGTTATGACCAGTTTCATGTAGGCAATGCCATAACGTGCCTACAGAAAAAAGGTTATTTAATTGATGGAGCCCGAGCTTGGGCCTATTACAATGCCCGTGACACAAAGACGACGTTCTCGATGCCGTCAAAGAACGATCGTGGCCCACGCATGCTGTATACTTATTCGATCTTTTATACGTCAGCAAATACTTTTGCTGAGAATTTTAATCTAGCAGACAGCTTTGCGACGGTAACTCGATTTAGAAAAGGAGCACTTGTTTTGGTGCTTCCTGGTAACGATGAAGAGCATGAGCCAGCTGATGCGCCTCTGGAAGCTTCGAGGGAAGCCAACTTCCCTGAAGAAGTTTACGAACCGCTGCGTGTCTCTTTGAAAGTTGTAAGATCTCCAATCAAGGAGAAGAAGAGGAAGGCAGAAGAAACATCTTCTCCTGTCTCAAAGAAGAAGACCGCCGTAGACTCTTCAGAAAGAGTCACTACTCGCTCGCAATCTCGGCAACAGGCTGATTCGGTTCATAGAGAAGAGGCAACCACCCCTACTTCCATCCAAAGAAAAACACACGCAGCAGACGTAGAAATTTCGGAAGAACCTCTACGCAGGACGAAATTAGCTTTCAGAAAGAAAGTAACCACTCCCCCAAGATCTATCCATACATCGGCCCTGGTAAGTGCTGTCGCCGGGGTTATGATGCCTTCCCCTACACCTGCCCCTGAGCCCAGGCAAGAAGAAGCTGCCAGTGCAAAAAAAGGAGACAAGGTCGTAGAGACAAGAGAAGAAACCGCAGAGACAAAGGATGAGGCTGCAGAAGCCAGAGAAGCAACTGCAACTCCGACCCCGATCAATGAGTCAGGATCGTTTGTCGAAGTATTACCCTCTCCTACATTTGCAATGGAAGCTGCTCACTTTCCAGCTACACCAAGATCGCGTCGGGCTGAAGAAGATCGACTGATGATCGAGGCCCTGGAAGACTGTGACTTTGGCTTCCATGATGATATAGATCCAGTCGACGCAAGTGATGATGAGGAAGCACGAGAAGAGGGTACAGATGATGAAGAAACATCAGCGGAGAATGTTAATGACAATCTGAATCCGGAAGAGGATGCTGATGCTCATGCATCCCAAGAGAAAAATACTGTTAATAAAGTAGCACCGGAGGAAGCTACTATCACCGATCAAAGAGGTATTGACTGATATTGATAATCTTCTTTTATAGATCAAATGACTGACATCTTATCTTTCATTCATGCAGAAATTCAACCTTCTACAATTCCTCCGGTATGCACTGACATAGTGCAAACAAAAGCGATAGCCAGCAGCAGCCGTCATTTACAGGCGGATCTGAAGCGGGAAGTAGTCAGCTAGAGATGTCTGAAGCTACTTCTGCGAGGATACAACCTATGTCAACAGATGGCAATCTTGTCATTAAACCCAGCATTGGTAAACTTGCCTTCATTCTGATCCTTTTTTGATAGTCCTTAATGACAGCAAACTGATGATGTTTATTTGATTTCACAGAGGAACATCTGGGAGGGGCAACTAGCTCCACTATGGCTTACTTGTCCAAAGAGACTTCAGCCTATGTTCAAGAAGCCGAACTTCCGCCTTCACAGGCATCTGCTGCTACAACTTCTATAGGAGTCGCTGCCACACCTAGTGCAGCGTCCACCAACAAATTTATAGTTGGCTCCTTCACCAATCTCTTCTTCACTTCATTAGGACCCTTAGTAGAAAGGGTAATAGAGAAAGAGAGTGTTGGTTTCATCACTGTCAGAAGTCTAACTTCTTATCTGATCGGTGGCATCCGAAGTCAGGGTGATGAGGCTCAAGCCGCCTATCTCGAACATGTGCTGGACGAGCTGGAGGAGTCAATTAAGATTTACAAAGATCTTAATCGGGGGAAGGTAGAGCCACTGGTGAATACCGAGTTTGAAAGGATGGCTCGAGAAGCTGAGGTCACAAAAGCTGCTTTCAAGACTTTCTTGGACACTTTTGCCACAAAGTCTTCAGAGTATGATTCCCAGATAGAGATAGTAGCGTCTGCTGCTGGGAAGAAAGAAAAGAAGGTTGCTGAACTGAAGACAGAGTTTGCTCGACTTCAAGAAGAGTTGAGGATCGTTCAACTTGCTCTTGAGGAAGAGACTACACAGCATCAAGCTGCAGTTCAGCAACTAGAAATTCTGACCCATGAGAAGAATGAGTTTGTCAAGTCTCATCAAGATAAAATCGCTCGCCGACTAGTGACCTTGCCGACATTTGACGATAAATCTGGAATGGAGGAAGCTAGAAAGCTGGTGCTGGATTCTCGTAAAGAACGACTTCAAACTTTGAGGCAGCAGATAGCTAGTCTAATGATCCTACCGATTGAGTGAAAGAAAATCTTTTGTACTTTCTCCTTTGTGATATGTCTTTTTGTAATGCCTTTTATTTTGATCAATAAAAAGATATTATTTTGTGGCTCTATTATTTCTTGCATATCCCATTACGGATATAAATAATAGCGATAGAAAATATATTCAGAGGTTCAGGACATGATATAATTCTTGATTTAGAAAATAATTATATTCATTATATCTGCTCAAAGGTAATGTGGACATGGCAGAATATAATTTTCTTTTTTGAATATCATTATTTCGATAGACAACTTAATAAGAGGTAATAAATACGTGACAAGTTGTTGATATGGATGAACGGATGAGTCGTCAGGATGTATGAACGAAATAAATCGTCGGAATGAACGGATGAACCATCGTATGAATGAAATGAACGGATGAACCGTCGGATGAATGGAATGAACGGGTGAACCATCAAATGAATGGAATAAACGGGTGAACCATCAAATGAATAGAATAAACGGGTGAACCGTCAAATAAATGGGATGAGCGGATGAACCATCGGATGAATGGAATGAACGGGTGAACCGTCAAATGAATGGAATAAACGGATGAACCGTCGGATGAATGGAATGAACGGGTGAACCGTCAAATGAATGGGATGAACGGATGAACCGTCGGATGAATGGAATGAACGGGTGAACCGTCAAATGAATGGAATGAACGGGTGAACCGTCACTTTCATTTGCGTAATCGACTATCTCAAGAATCTCTGCCTATAAATAGAACAGAAATTTAGATGGAATGATCAGTTTCATTTTCAACACAAAATATCGTCTGAAGATGCATCCAAGAAAGCTGAGATTGTCCCCAAGGTTGAAGAAGTCACTGAAGAGTGCCCGGCTGAGCCAAACCAGCCAAAGCAGACGGAGGCGGGCGAAGGTTCGTCTGCACCCAAGCCGCCACGGGATATCCTGGACTTCTTGGTTGAACCAGGGAAGACTGAAGAAGAAGATGCCATGAGGATGACCGCTTGCGCATTTCTGGTGAAATCGAGCAAGGATGTCCTCGGCTCTTTTGTCGACTATGTTTTTGAAAAGGATGGTAGTGGTCCTCGTCCTATCTTTAAGAAGGACGATAGTGATTCTCGCCCTTGATATCATGTAACATCGTTTATGATAAAATAAAATCAAACTTTATTTATGAACTGTCTGATCATATTTACAAGAAATCCCTTTTACATTCATACAAAGTATTTTTTAAGGAATTTGCCATTGATAGGCATGATTGCAACTCGACTATCCAGCTCTGTGAGTTGATAGGCTCCATTTGAGAAGACTTTGCTCACGATATAAGGCCCTTCCCATTTTGCATCGAACTTGCCTTTGCTCATGTGAGTCATAGTTATGGGATGTCTGACTGTAAGAACGAGTTCCCCTTTCTGAAAGGCTCTGATTTTAACTTTGCGATTAAAAGTCTTCGAGATGTGGGCTTGATATAATTCTATGTGTTGTTGAGCCAATAGTCGCTTCTCGTTGAGCGCCTCCAGTTCTTGAAGTCGAAGAAGATCATTGTTCTCTGTCGTCAACTCATTGGCGATAGCAATCCTTAGAGATGGAATTTGAAGTTCCAGGGGTAGAACTGCTTCACAACCGTATACCAGAGAGAAAGGTGTACAGCCTGTTGGGTTGTGGACCGTAGTGCGGTAGGACCATAGATATTCTCCAAGCTTTTCACTCCAGTTCTGTTTGTTAGTAGACACAAACTTCTTAAGGAGCTTAATAATAGTCTTGTTGAAGGCTTCAGCCAGGCCATTAGCAGCAGGGTTGTAAGCCGTAGAGGCGACATTGTCAATCCGATGATCATCACAGAACCTAGTGAACTTTTGACTGATGAACTGAGGTCCATTGTCGTGAATGATTCGTCGAGGTACACCAAACCTGTAGATAACCTGGTGTTTGACGAAGTTGATGACGCTGCTGGTTTTGACTTCAGCCAAAGGTATAGCTTCGGCCCACTTGGAGAAATAATCTGTTATGGCTAGTATAAACCAATGTCCTTTAGAAGAAGGAGGATTGATAGGACCTATAATATCCATGTTCCAAGCTTCAAAAGGCCAAGAAGCAGCAATCGGATGAAGGAATTCCGACGGTTGATGGATGAAATCTGCATGGATTTGACAGGCTCGACATTTCTTTGCATATTCGATAGAATCAGATACCATAGAGGGCCAATAGTAACCCATTCGTCGGATACGATCTTGTAGTTTAGGGCCGGGTTGATGTGCTTCACAAACACCATCATGAGCTTCACGCAATACTTGCTTCGCTTCATCACCAGCAAGACAGCATAAGAGTAGGCCGTCATAAGTCCGTCGATAAAGAGTCTTGGTGGTCTGGTTGTAGTAGAATCGAAGAGATCGTCGACGAATACTCGTAGCCTCCTTAGGATCTTCAGGGAGTATATCATGAACCACAAAGTCGATAAAAGGAGCTCTCCAATCTTCATTGATAACATTGACTTCAGCAAAGTTACTGAACTCAATGTTACGATTGTTTTCAATGCAGAACAACTCTCTATTGGAAACAACAACCACTTGTTGTCTTTTGACAGGAATTGCTAAGACTGCTGCAAGATTAGCTAAAGCATCTGCCTTAGTGTTGCAAGATCGTCGGACATATTCAATAAAGAAGGCCTTGAATGATGTAGCCATGTAAATTGCAGCTTCATGATAGGGCACTAGATGTTGATGGCGGACTTCGTATGTTCCTCTAACCTGATTGACAACCAGTTTAGAATCGCCATAGACTTCAAGATATTCGACTCCCAACTGTTTTGCTAATTGGAGTCCAATGAGTAAGGCATTGTATTCAGCCACATTGTTAGAGCATGGCTGATCTAAGGAATAAGCTCTTTGGATAGCTAAACCTTCTGGAGAGACTAGAACAATTCCAACTCCTACGATAATGGTCCCATTAGGTCCGATCCGGGATGCTCCATCGAAAAACAGATGCCAGGTAGGAAATTCTTCAGAGATCATGTTTGATTCCAATATTTCGTCTGGAATTTCATCATAAAGCTTAGATGTTTCAGGAACAGGATGAGCTGCTAAAAAGTCAGCCGTTGCTTGACCTTTAACGGACTTTTGCGGAACATAAAACATGTCATATTGGGCTAACAGAATGGCCCATGTCGCCAGTCGGGAATTGAGTGTGCTAGGCTTCTTCATCAGTACCCGAAGAGGGTTAACTCGAGTAATGACGTGAATAGTTTGGCCAATGATATAATGCCGAGTCTTTTGAACAGCGAACATAAGAGCTAGGCATTCTTTCTCAACCGGACTATAACGATGTTCAGTACCGATCATAGTACGACTAAGATAGTAGATGGCTTGTTCATGGCCTTCTTTGTTCTTCTGAACAAGTAAAGCACCTAATGAATGATCCATAGCACGGACATACATTAAGAATAGTATGCCTAAAATTGGTGGCACCAAGACTGGTGGGTTCATGAGATATTGCTTTATATCATCAAATGCTCGTTGATATTCTTCAGTCCAAATGAAAGATACACCCTTCTTCATTAACTGAGTAAATGGTCTACAACGTCCAGACATATTTGAAATGAATCTCCTGATGTACGCAAGTCGACCTTGGAATCCTCGTAGCTCTTTTAAGTTGCGTGGAGGACGCATCTCTTGAATGGCTTTGATCTTCTCGGGATCTACGTGTATACCCTTAGATGTAATGACGAAGCCGAGAAATTTACCACTAGAGACACCCAAGAATGACTTGATGGAATTCATTTTAAGTTGATGTTGGCGCATTAGATTGAAGATAATTCTTAAATCTTGGATGTGATCTTCCTTTAGACGACTCTTGACAGCAATATCGTCGACATATCATTCGACAGTCTTGTACAGATGATCTCGAAAGATGGTACTCATAGCTCGTTGGTAAGTTGCACCAGCGTTCTTGAGACCAAATGGCATCACTGCGTAGCAGTAGACTCCGCGAAGAGTGCGGAAAGAAGTATGTTTTTCATCTTCAGGGTTCATCCGAATCTGATTGTATCCAGAAAATCCATCCATGAAGGATATTCTTTCAAACCCACAAGTATTATCGATCATGACATCTGTGATAGGGAGAGAAAATTCATCCTTTGGGCAAGCTTCATTAAGATCCCGGAAGTCGATGTAAACTCAAAATTTACCAGTTTTCTTCAAGACTGGGACAACGTTGGCTACCCAATCTGGATGTTGTTCTTCTCGAATAAAGCCACAAGCTATGAGCTTTTTGACTTTATCATCAATCGCGTCCATCATTTCTGGCTTGAATCGCCTTTGCTGCTGTTTGACTGGCTTTGCATTAGGCAAAATATTTAGTTTATGAGTAACAACTTTGGGATCTAAACCAGGCATGTCTTCATAATTCCAAGCAAAGACATCAATGTATTCTCGAATAAGAAGAATTAATTCTTGCTTATCTGCCTCTGGAAGGTTCTTGCTGATGAATATTGGACGAGATGACCCATTTTCTCCTACGTCAATTTGGACCAATTGATCTTAGGTAGGAGGTTCTCGTTGCTCGAATCGGAGTTCCCATTGGGTGTCAATTTGTTGAGCCCAAGGATCTGTTTCAGGATTTTCTTCGATATCTTCGTCATAACCTTCCGGGAGTTCAGCGGAGACCATGTTAGAAGATACGATCAATCGATGAACTTGACCGATGCTGGTGTCAGAATCCCATGATCTAGATTCAGAAGAGTTGGAGCGCTCTTCACTATCAGATTCAGAGACTTCTGGAGATAAGACTGGAGGTGAAGTATATCCGAGACCTCTTTTCGTCCTGCTGTAGTACATCTCTGATTTTCCTTTCGGAACAACCGTACGGATAGGAGTTCGTCTGCCCTTACTGTAATTGAGGCCATTCTTGAAGTCATAACCCATCTTTTGGATGATATCTTTTGATTGTTGACTATAACGACGAAGTTGGAGACGTCCCATATCGTTATTTTTGCTATCATCCGTATAGCTGAATTTTTGTTCTGGCCCTTTACTAAAAAGTATTGGACTCTTACCTCTCTTTTGAGAAGGGACAACAAAATATGAGTCATCTGGATGTTCAAATAATACTTCCGTCTGAAGGGATTGTACGACTCCTATTGTAAATGACTGAAAGCTGTCTAGCATATCCATATAGCATTAAGTATGATAAATGACATCAGTATAATGGAAAGTAAATGCTTTTTCATTGATTTGTACATCCATATTTACAACAGGACCTTTAGCCTTAGTCGGCTTGGTCAGATCGATTACAAGAGGAGGATCAGAAGAGAAAGGAGTTTTAGGCTTGCTGCGACAAAGGTCGATAACAAGCGACTCAGAAGAGTTGAGCTCCCTTTGATCTTTGTTATGACGGAGGTCGATAACCAATGGCTCAGAAGAGGTAAGCTTCTTTTGATCCTTGTGACGACGTAGGTCGATAACCAGTGGCTCAGAAGAGGTGAGCTCCCTTTGATCTTGATTATCACCAGTCGATTGCTTCTGGGCTGGCAGATGAATAGCTAGTGGTTTGGAGGACTGAGGATGAGAGACACGTCCTTTGACAGGTATGATGAGAGTGTCACTGGGTACTGCTTCTTGTTCTTCTTCACCATCCATGGCCAAAACCACCTTCATACACTCTTCTTTGTACATGCGAGCATCATTACAATATACTTCAACGCCTTTAAACGGGTAGAGATCTGCAACTTCTTTTTGGACTTCTCCTTTGTCATCAACGTATTTGAAGCATTGATGGAGAGTAGAAGGAACAATATTGTGTTCATGAAGGAATGGTCTTCCCAGAAGAGCATTGTAGGAACAACCATGGTTATCTATAATGTAGAAGGTCACCTTCGTGCGAAGATTGCCAATTTGCAGTTTTAGGCGTATCTTGCCTAAAGGTTCACTTCTTTCCTGGTTGAATCCCAGAATTGTGGTGATAGTGCCAGAGAGGCTATACACTGGAATCTTTAGAGCATCCAACATAGTTTTAGGCATGATGCTGAGTGCTGACCCTGGATCTATCAAAATACGATCGACCTTCATGGAGTCGACGTATCCTGTAAAGTAAAGAGGACGGTTATGTCGATTGTCTTCCATCAACATGTCATCTTGTGTGAAGGTAATGTTTGGAATTAATTCTAATATACTGTGATAGTGGAGACAAGAGACAGGTTCTGATTCAGGTTTCTTGAGAAGAGTTAAGCAAGTGTCTGCCTGCATCAAAGCCTCACTCAGTGTTTCTCGAGTCTCTTTAAAGAGGCGTAAGAGCTCGAAGATAGACATCCTAGCCAGTGTGTTGGCCAGTTGAGCCAATATATCAAAGTTATATGGCTTTTCAAGTCCAGAGGAGGATGACTTCTTTAAAACTTTGTTGAAGCGGACTTATTGTTTGCCTTTCTCAGCTGCTGCTGATTTAGGAAGAGTTGGTTCCGCAACCGGTAATGATGTAGAAGGGATGACTTCTGTAGAGACAGGCTGCACTGGAACAGCCTCGGAGGATGAAGCAGGATCCTCCTGAGTTTCGGGATGCTCCCGTTGATAGGTTTTCCCTGACCTGGTGCCTAACAGGATTTCTTTTTCAACTATGGGGTCAAAAGATACCGTATTGCAGCTCTTTGTTTTGCCTTTGGAGCGTTCTTTTTGCTTAGAGGAAGAAGAAACTTCAAAATCTTTAACAAGATCAGGATGAATCCACATGATCTTGCCATTATCAAGGGATAAGGGGACAAGACCTTCACTTTGTGGAGGAGGAAGGTTCTCAATCTCAAGAGTGGCCCTGGGAATGGGGATGATGCCACTCTGCACCACTTGTGGCGGGATGTCATCAAACTGTACAGAAATCATGTTGGCTGTAACAGTCTTTTCATCCTGCTGGAGAGTGATGACACCGGCGTTGACTAGCTCTTGAATCTTGCCTTTGAGCATATAGCATGCCCGAGTAGGATGCCCTATGAACCTGTGATAAACACAGTACTTAGGGTGGTCAGTCTTACCGACTTCATCAGGCTTCTTCGGGTCAGGAAGTTGCAATTTATTGCTCTTCAGCAGACAGTCGAAGATGCTCGCTGTATCATTTTCATCAAAGGAATACTCTACTTTTGGCGAGGTTCCTTTGGTGGAGATGCAGAAGGAGTAGAGGTAGACGTGGGTTGAGCCACGTTAACAGCCAAGGATTCTTTATTCTTGAGATTGATATTCAAGGTTTCTTTGTTCTTGCGGTTGTTTTGGCGATTACCGCCACCGGATGCAGAAGATTTATCTCGATTAGGGTTAGACATTTGTACCCCCAACTGTTTGAACTTCTCGGCACTCACTTCAGCTGCTTTAGCGTTGACAATGATTGACGGCCAGTCCTGGAACTGTGTTGACCCCGTCCACATGCTAATGATAGGCAACAAGTTTGACTTACAAGTGTCTATCGTTACAACAGATGGGGTTCCGGGAGGCATTTTGAGTGCTTCTCGGCGGAATCGTTCAATGAAACTCTCAGTAGTTTCATTATGTCTTTGCTTGATCTTATTGAGGGCGGATATAGTCATATCGTTGATACCCTCGTAGAATCGTTCCAGGAACATTTGCTTGAGCCCGACAAATGAAGTGATAGAATCGTCAGGAAGGCTGCGGTACCAATCATATGCTGTACCGGCTAAACAGCCGACAAAGACTCTGGTAAGAAGAGCATCACTTGGCTGGAGCTGGATAGTCATTACCTCGAAATGGTTAATGAACTGACTCGGGGAAGAGCTGCCGTCAAACAGCGTGATTGTAGGAATCTTGTACTTAGGCGGGAATGGGACTTCCTTCCATTCCACTGGATAAGTTTGTTTGATCCCAAGCCTCTGTAAACCGTTTTTTTTGAAGGCCTCGAACTGATTAAGTAGTAGTTTTATAGCCTCATTGGCATCTCCTGAGAATGGAAAAGTAATAGGCTGGCTCACCGTGTTAGGAGGAGGAACAGCATGGTAAGCACTACCCCCAGTCCCTAAATGACTGGGTATAACTTGAATAGGTATTGAGGCTATAGGAGGGGACGGTACCCCCAGACCTGCATTGACAGGCACCGATGATGCTATAATCTCTGGATTGACAGCAGGTGCAGTCGGTGATACTGTATGTTGGGCTATGATAACAGTATGCATACTTGCGATCATTTCAGCCATGTTCTTTAATTTATCTTCCAGTGCGGCGATTCGTTGTTCTTGATTGGCCGAACTAGAAGCATCTGGATCTTCAGTGACCACATAGGCTGACACTTCTCTGGGCACAGTAGAGGACACTGTCTGTTCAGAGCTTTCAGTGTATGCATCATAATCCGAGAAATAGTCGTCCCCTGAATAAGAAACAGAGAAGTGACCAAAAGGATCTTGGAGAAGATCCCTGCGACCAGCTGTGCCTTGACTTCGAGTTCGGGTGTGTCGAAATACTCCTTCAGAGGATTCATAGAGTAAATCCAGATATCGTTGACTGGGCTTACGGGGTTTGCCATGCTTTGAACACTTCCTACCCCCGGTGTCTCGAGAAGCCAAGGCTACAGAGGCATAGAGCACCTCGTCTTCATCTTCGAACTTTGGTTCAGAAGTTAAACGATCGAAGACAGATCGTTTTGTCGTCTGGCAACAACACTTAATAACCACCTTGTGATTACAACGGTGTTCCAATGGTTGGATTGGAGGTGTTGAGGTGTTATTCTGCTTCTGTTTGAGGTGTTTCCGAAGGTCAGGGATATGTTCTTTAACGACATTCGGAACATGATTCCGATTCTTCAGATGCCTTGTCCCCTGAGTATACAGAGAAGTACTCAACTCATTGGCATAAGTATCAGGGTTTTTCCTCCTGAAAGTTTGTTTTTGATGTAAGTTTGCTTTCGGCATTGGTTGCTTGCGTTTCATAGAAACTGGTCTGTTGAGATAAGTCCGTAAATCGGCAAACTCACCCCCAGGGGCTTCTGTCGGAGACACCAGCAATTTCTTCTGCTTTGAGCGGGACATCCGAAGAGTTGGGAGATCTTGGAAATGTGCAACTGGAGTAGGCAAGATGCCTCTCTGATCAATATTCTTCCCTTTAGCAGGGAGAGTTTTTATACTGTTTAGTGCCGAGGCACATTCAGATGGATCTTCTGCGATAAAAACCGAAGAAGACTGAGAAAAGACCAAAGGGCCTTTTCCTTTATTTTGTGAAGAAGGGTTGGCTAAAGAGCGTTTCCCTCTGTTATTTTCCAGATTCTGAACTAGGGAAGATTGAGAAAAGACCAAAGGGCCTTTCCGTTTATTCTGAGGCGGAAGAGGAGCAGTCAAAAGACTACCCCCTGTGGGTTGTGCAGGAACAACATGAGGCTTTGAAAGGGAAACAGGGCTTTTCCCTTTGTTATTAGAAGAAGGAGTATAGTCAAAAGACTATTCCCTTTGGGTTGCGCTGGAATAGAGGAAGCAGCAATTTACCTTCTGGAGGAGATGACAGATGGCTCCTTGGCCATAGAACCAACAGAGAGTGCAACCTGTGCTCTAGAAGAAGTAGCAAGTGAAGCTTTGGTCACAGAGGACTTAAGTTGCGCTCTGTTCGAAGGAGTGGTAGATTGCGCAGGAGGGAAGGAGGTTGCCAACTGCGCCAGAGGAAGAGGGGTCTTGCATTTTGCCATAGCAGCATAAGTTGTGGATTGCGCTGTTGCAAAAGGAGCAGTGCACTGCGCATGGGCAGTTGAAGCTCTGGCTTGCGCTTTGGCAGCACAGGTGGTGTTTTACGCAAGGACATAAGTGGTTACTGGTTCCTTGGCAGCAGAGACAGCAGGCTGCGCAGATAACTGCACAGAGGACTTCGGAGTCCACACTGAGCGGACCTTGCTCTTGGCAGAGGCCACAGTGCGATGAGTAGCCCTAGAGTTGATCATCGTTTTATAGGCAGTCTGATTGACCTTCACAACCAGCGTCTTCTGCGTCTTTCCGATAGACGCAACGTCACATTGAGTTGCCACTTCCTCGTCGGAGGAGAAAGTCATTCCCAGCAGAGTTGCCATTTTGTTTGCAGAAACAAAAGTCTTTTATTTCATAAACTTTAAAGAATAGTATAAGAGTACAATAAATTCTGGAAAAGTACAACTATAGGAATCCGATCTGAAGACGATCACTTTATTCCTTGGACGATGTGAACTTTGAAGACGATAGCCTCTGAAGAATGCAACAACACTTGGACAAGAACTCATGATCTCTGATAATAATATGATCTGATCCCCTTAATGAAGGACTTGAAACTCTATTTATAGAGTTCTAGAAATAACTATTTTGTAGTTATTCTGGGTTGCACATGATGAACTGCGCTGGCGGCAGACTGCACAGACTACAAACTGTGCTGGCCTATTAGGCAGTTGCTCGATCGTGGGCTAACTGTATTCAGACGCGTGGCATTGTTTGATTGAAATGTACTTGGTCGTGTACAGGAGGTTGCCACGTGGCGAGCAATTGATGGCATGTAAGCCACGTAATAAATTTCAGTTATTTGATGAATCGCGCTAGCTTCAGACTGCGCTTCCTTCTAGTCAATGGATAGCGCTAGGATTCGGACTTGGTCAAACTGCGCTGAGGTTGGACTGGCAAACTGCGGTGAGGTTGTACAACTGTTCTCGAGCGCTGTGCTGCACAAGAAACGAACGGACTCCTCGTTTTTTGGGCTGTCAGGCTGTTAGAAGATCTGATCTTTGTCAGGTAATGATGGCATTGCCACGTCAGCGTAGCGCGCTTGGGTGGTAGCGCACTTCAGCTCGGGCATTTGATTTGCAGCGCAATCTATCTCCAGCACAGTTCATTGAAGGGTGCGCAATTAAGACTTCTCTGCCTATTTGATAGATACAACTTGATTTTTAGGACATACAGGGCTTATGGGCCATATTTATATTACAAATATAATCTAACAATCTAACACCCCCCTCAAGTTGGAGCATGCAAGTCACAAATGCCCAACGTGGGAAGGAAAGAATCAAACACTTGCTTTCCAAGGGACTTAGTGAAGATATCAGCCAGTTGAGTAGAAGTAGGAACATGCGAGGCTATTACGGTGCCATCTCTAATAGCATCGCGAACAAAATGCAAATCCACCTCAATATGCTTACTGCGCTCATGAACACCGGGTTCTGAGCCAAGTGCAGGGCTGACTGACTGTCACAATACACCAACATAGCAGACTCCTGGCGAACGCTCAAACACACCAATAACTCCTTCAACTATTTCAACTCACAAACAAGCGCAGCGAGAGATCGATATTCAGCTTCAGCGAAAGATCGGAAAACAGTTGGTTGCTTCTTGGTCTTCCAAGAAATAGGAGACCCCCACAGAAACACCAACCATCCTGTAACAGAGCGACGAGTCAAGGGACAGCTTGCCCAGTCGGAATCACACCAACCAGAAAGACGGAGATCACAATCAGCTTTCAAAGAATACTCTGTCCCGGTGCATGTTTGAGATATCTGATAACTCTCAAAGCAGCATGCCAAAGATCTTATCGAGACTCTTGTAAGAATTGAGACATGATATGCACAACATAGGCTAAGTCAGGGCGAGTAAATGATAGATAAATCAACCTCCCAACCAGCCTCCGATAAGGCTCTGCATCCGCCATCTTTGGACTAGTCGATTCTGCCAGCTTGTGATTGGGCTCCATGGGAAAGCCAGCAGGTCGAGATCCCATCAAGCCGCATTCTGAAATGATGTCCAAAGCATACTTTCTTTGACACAAAGAAATGCCTTCTGCACTCCGAGCCACCTCTATGCCAAGAAAGTACTTCAACACATGAGAATGGGACCTTCATAGGAAAGTTCTCGCGGCCTACTTGTAGTTATTTTTCTAACTTGTTTATAGAAGTAAATTGCTTCAGACCTGTAATCACAAGATGTTCCAACCATGATCACCTAGTGGCTTATTGAGTATTAATAAGAAGTTTTGAACATCCCTTATTCATGTCCTTCCTGGATCAAATTGGGATTATGATATACTTAAAAGTGTGCTAAATATAACTTCTTTCCACAGAAGGGACAAGCAATGTTTTAAAAACGGGGCGAAAGATTGAACCAATTTTTTTTGGTATAAGTCTGACCGGAGTTCTACCAAGGTTCAAATAGATTTGATTTGGTTTAATTTTGTTCAAATATGTAAGATATCTATATTTACTTTTTGGTTTGGTTTGGCTCTTTGTAAATTTATTTTGGTTTAGTTTTTCAACTATAAGGCCTATCAAAACAAATCAAGAACCAAATGGTCCAAATCTCTCAGTGATCAACTTTTTTGACTTTTTTAAAACTAAAATTGGCCGGTTCAGTTGTGGTTCTGAAAAAAAATGACGATTCTTGAAATAAAGATCCGGTTCTAGATTCTAGTCCCATCGGTCCGGTCCGGTTTTGACAACACCGGAGACAAAGTAAACAATTAGAAACACACAAAAGTTTGGTACAGTAGCCCATGTTTCAAAGAACCCTACTATTTGGCCCGTCCGCCATGTGGTACTCCCCCATTGGCAGGTCAACGACGTGGACCCCATGCTAAAAGGAGAGGCAATAAAAAAGTGCCATGCAGGCGGGCGGACGGACGGGCTGGCCCGCCTGTGGGCAAAACAAGCTTTTCCCTGTTTCAAATGTGCATGGTGGGTGGCAGGGCCGACCCTGGCCCAGGGCGGCCGTCCAGGGTCCCAAGAAATTTAGGGGCCAAAAAAATTAATTTAAACATATGTATATTAATAATTTTGTACCTAAAATAGAACTAATATGTACCATTGTTTTCTTTTAACACAAAATAGTTGTGGTGTAGTGGTTATTATGTCAAACTTGCATACTGGAGATCCTAGGTTCAATTGTTGGTTATCATTTTTCAATTTATTTTTATTTCAGTTTTTTTATATATTATATATGGGCACCATTTATACAACATTTGTCCAGGCCCTGGTGGGTGGATCAGATGGGAAGAACAGTGTTAACGAAAGATTTCTTTAAGAAACTAAAAATTAATAAACACTAGGTAAACGATCACTACCAAGTTTTGATAATCCATTCATTAATCCCACTACAAAGAAACAACAGATCAGTAAACGGTATTTGAGCTTACAATTGCACTATGTATGCATGCATGCAAGTACGTACGTGACCTAGGTTTGAACAATAGTGGAACACTTCGACTCTGTATAGAATAGTGTAATGTTCTTTGGCTCTCTATCTTGGAGGTTATTTTACGGTAGAAAAGTATCTTGAACATTGAACACTTTGTTGTTAGTTTTGTTACATCTTTTATTAATGTAACACTAGACTATATATGGCGACGTCTTTCGAAAAAGAAAGTTATTTATAAAGACACAGCAAAAGTTGATCAGGGACTAGTCATTTTCTGACAGTCCTAGTAATATTATGGACTGCCAGAAAATGTGACACATTTTCTGGCAGTCCATTTCGTATTTGGCTGGACTGCCATATTTTCTGGCAGTCTATAAAGTATCTAAGACTGTCAAAAATTGTGACAGTTCTGAACTACCAAAAATTGGATAACCCTGATCGACTTTGACTGTGTCCTTATAAATAAACAAAAAAGAAAAAGGAAACACTTTCACTTGTATGTACCTAGCTCAAAATCTACTCCAACCAGTCATGGGTACAGGGCCGGCCCCGCGGTTTGGGTTGCCTTAGCCGGAGCTAATATTTGTTGCCCTTTACTCTTATTGAAAGATAAATGTTTAATTTGGATTTTGTTGGACCGGTCCTAAGAAAACTAAATGGCCTGGGGGGTTGCCCTATGGAGGGGGGTTGCCCAAGCCCGAAGTCTTGTCAGGCTTACCCCAGGGCCGGCCCTGCATGTAGGCCTGTCAATGGTAGCTTATTGGTCGGATATTGGCAATACCATATCCGAACCATTAACTATCGGATATATCCGATAACTATCCGATATCCGATCGGATATACGTTTTGGCTACCATATCCGTTACCAATAATTTTATCGGATATCGGATAATATCCGAACCAATAAGATTACTAAAAAATACATACAACAAGAAATTCTCCACACAAGGCTCATACATAAACTGGAGGTATGCACCTTACAGGAGCTTTGCCTCTAGGAAGGCTGATTTCTAAATAAAAATGCCATGGCAACCCAGAAACTATTCCAGGCTAGACCTCCGGACATTATCACGGTCACCTTGCCTAAATCTTGCACAGCCTGGCCAAAAGACCTAGCCGAAAGCATGCAACCGCAGCAATTCTGTTGATGACCAGTTGGGCAGTCGCAGCCCCGCGATTATGTTCCCTTCCTGTATGCAAATCCAAGCTAGCTGCAGAATAATCAACACACTGTAGTTGACATTTAGTTCATAAAATGGCAAAACACACGGCAAGATGGATTTATACTGGTCAATATTTCCTAGAACATTCAGTCTCGATTCAAGAGTTGATGAGTTGTGTCCATGAAACCAAAGTTGTGTCCATGATGGGCTGGCTGGATTATAAATTTCTGAAAGCCACATATATATTTTAAATTTATTAAAAAAATTAAATATTATTGGTTCGGATTTTATTGGTTCGGATATGGCACTTACCGTATCCGTATCCGATATCCGATAAATATCCGATAAGATATCCGAATCCGTATCCGTATCCGAAATTTCGGATATTTTCAGTTCGAATACGGATCGGATACGGATTTTCGGTCAACCATTGACAGGCCTACCTGCATGGACATAGAGTCCCAAAATTTACAATAGTTTTCAAACATTTACAAAAATCTCCTAAATTTTACAAATACCCCAAAAAATTTATACAGAAATCCCAATTTTCAGGATCAACCTAGAATCTCATTTTTGCTAGAGCCGGAGAAAAAGATTTCACAAATTTTATGAAATTGGAGGAACCTGTACAAAAAAAATTTCTCTAGATGTTTACTTTGACCTTAGTAACTTTCTATGCTCTCTTTTGCTTAAGAAGTCTCATCATATTCCAGAAGGTTCCTTATTGAAAGACATCCCATCATCCCCCTTCCTCTATACGATTTAGAATTTATAGTATATTGATCTACATTCTGACATTACTGTTACTGCTAAACTTTTTGCTGCCCGAAATGGTACCTTTGACACTGACGCTCTCTTCCATTATTTTCTGCCCGTTCTAGATATCAAACATTGACAAGGTGGTAGCTTAATTATCTCCGAAAGTCTCATAATTTAGTCCGCTTGAGATATCAAACTTTCAAAAATGTTATTTGGCTTTCAAATTTTTTGAATAATATCATCTTTTATTATGTAGCATATAACATGATTGTTGATATGACAACTGATATGACAAAATTTAACATTAAATTAATATTAAAATTAATATTAATATTAAATTAACATTAACATTAACATTAACATTAACCTTAACATTAAATTAAAATTAACATTAATATTAATAATAACATTAATATTAAAATTAATATTAACATTAACATTAACATTAACATTAACATAAATACTAATATTAACATTAATATTAATATTAAAAAAAATTGGGTTAAAATTTGCCATGTCAGCTGCCATGTCAGATGTCACATAATGGAAGATGGTATCACCCAAATATTTTGGAAGCCAAATAGCATAATTGTCAAACTTTAGATAAAGGTCGTCGGTTGGAGAGGGAATGACGGTAGCGTACATGGTACTGGCTCCTTGGCGTCGCAGGCGTCGGTGTACTTCAGAGCTCCTCTAGGTACATCTTCTTCTACTCCACTAGTGAAGGATCTCAGTTAGCCACCATTAGAGAACTACATGCATTCTAACATGGCGCATGTCAATACAGTTTGGTCACTACTAAAATATGCTATATTAGCGACGTAGTTTAGCGACGGAATGAAATTACGTCGCTAGATATGTAATATAGCGACTCCTTTCTATAGACATCGCAAAACGTCGATGAATAGCGACGTCCAGCGACATTAGATATATTACGTCGCTGAATAGCGACGTTCAGCGACATATTATTAAAATATGTCGCCATATATTAAAATGTTTGCGACGTTTAGCGACGTCTACTCGCTAACTTTTTTACTTAGGGCACGTTGCTTCCTTTTTTCCCCTCACTCGAAAATTAGAAATTTCGAGCTCTTCCCCCCGGCGACAAATTCCCCCCCTCCCCGGCGACTCCCTCCCCCCCGGCGACTCCCTCCACCCCCAGTGTCACGATCCGATCCCAAATTAATGGGTCGAACCGGATCATGCCCAGCCTACACCGTTGTGAGACGGCGGCAGTAAGCTGTTCTATATGCAGGTATTCACAACAACATCTATGCATTTGTCACAACTCAATATACGAAAATTTTAAAACTTTTATTCAACATTTGAAAAGTACAACTGGAAATAAAAGAACTGGAATAAAATGCTGAATTCAAATTAACAAAATTTTAAAACAACAAAACTAGAAACTGGAAATAACTAGCTAAGTGGTCGGCTCGTCGGCCTCAGGTCCTGCGTCCTCCAAGGGGGACTCTGGCAACACTACAGGGTACAGAACCGGGTCATAGTAGCTATTGTACAATAGCTCAGCATCCTCAATGTCACCTAAAAAAGTTGTCTCCAGTCAGGAGGGAGCAAGTACGAATATGTAACTCATATTTCAAGTAATAATGGAAAAGTGCAGGCAAAACAGTTTAAACAATATTTTCCAGCATTCTACAATTGAAAACAATGTGATTTGAATGTGTAATCGTATATGACCGGCTTGGGTTATACAATAGCGTCCTAGCGACGCGATAGGCTTATCCCCGTGTGTAAGAGGGGTAAGCTCGCATAATATGCAATATGAGGAGTATTGACCATAAATGTTACACTATTCCCCCAATTCCCACAATCAATCAATCAATATCTGAACCCTAGGAGAGGGTTCCGTGTAGCAATGTGGTTTAAACATGCAGCTAGACAATTACTAAATAAAATACAAGAAAATATAACCGTAACTTGTCTCTGTTTATGACTGGATCGGTAAAGTCGGTTCCGAGGAGGATGTCAGGTTCGTCTCCGAGATCCTACAGTTGAGAACCTTGGCTTAGAACCATTATGAAACTATTCTAGGTGTGCTAGTTACAATCTCTAGAATTGGTCCTAATTCGGTTTTAAGTTTATTAATTATTCTACCAGAAAACGTCTAACGTCGCAATTCTACGTTCGTTATTATTTAATTAAAATAAGCCGGTTATTGATTAATTGGAAAAATGGCAATTACTGGTTAATTTGACAAAACTTAGTATTTTGTAATATCATATATAAAATTAATATTTTTCTTTTAAATGAGAAGAACGTGAATTTGTTTAAATAACAAACTCGTAATTTCCTAATTATTTATTGTGAGAAAATGATATTAATTTTCTATATCCAAAATAATGTCTTTTTAATATTTTACGAGTCTATCGACAACCAACATCCCAGAAAATAAATAAAATCTATTCTACGAAATACAGGGTCGCAGCAAAGAAAATAGAAAACTGAGCTTATGCCCTTACAATTATTTACATAAATGAATTTTAAGAATAATAATAAAACTCGGGTGAATCCTGAACGCCGGGAAGCGGTCCATTCAGCAGGCCGAAGCCCTGCACCAAAAATACTAATAGCAGTACCCGTTCTAAAAATAAAAATTATAAATTAAAGATAATAATTAATTGCGTCTCAGACTTGGTTCAAAATATCATTTTTAGCTAATACCTCAACATCCGGACAATACCGGTTTCGTTTGCATTTTGCTAGGGCCCACAGACCGGTACGGTCGTCGCCCGAAAAACAAAAATCAACTAAATAATTCCTTTGCAAAAAAACTGGTTTTGGAAAATATTTTAAAACTTTTTAAGAAAATTTGGACAGCATTTCCTCTATAACTGGGACAACCCAATACTGAAAAAATGCCAACAAACACCAAAATAATTATCCCAAACCAGAAAAACCCACTGAAAATAATTTCCATCCACAAAATATATGAAAAATCCAATTCACAGAACGTTTCCGAAATATATTTCGAAAAAACCCAAAAATACCACGGAAACAACTAGGATAAAGATCACAGAACCCAAATGTATTAGTTTCGGAAATTTCGAAACTAAACTTGGAATTCTCACAGACAACAAACCACAGAAATCTTTCCGAAGGAAAGTTCGGAATCTGAAGAAACCGAAAACGCAACTGAATCCCGAGACGGGATCGGGAACCGTATCATCATTGACACTACGGAAGGGACACGGGGACACGGAAGTATACCTCGGATTGCTCGGCTAGAGATCTCAGATGAAAATAGGAGAAATAAATACGCGAGCAACGGAGAATCGCCTCGGGACAGCGGATCAGGCACGAACAGTGCTGGACAGCAAAAATCGGGACCGCGGGAAGCACGGGTAAAAATCGGACAGCAGACCCGGAGATCGGGAACCCGCAGAAACACGGGAAGCTCGGCAAGGAAGCGCTGGAGGCGCGCTATCGGGTCGGGGGCAGCCGAGGGGCGCGGCCAAGGACGACACATAGGGGGTTCGGCCGGGAAGTCGCGGCCTAGGGTGCGCGTGGGAGGCGGAGCCGCGGGCCGGTGCGGCGCTGGACGCGGCCGGGGGCGGCGCGCTGGAGGGCGTCGGGGTCGGCGGAGGCCGGCGATGGTACGGCTGGTCGCGGGGAGCGGGGTCGGGCGTGCGTGGGAGAGCTCTAGAGGGGGTGAGTGGGAGAGGAGAAAGTGAAATGGGGGTGGTGGTGGTGAGAGTTTGGTTAAGAAGAGAGAAAGGAAAATATGGAGAGTGCTGGAGTAGTAGGAGAGGTGGTGGTGGTGGTGTTATTAAGAAGGGAGTGGAGAATACAACGTGTGGAGTAGAGAGAATGGGTGCTGGAGAATAGGGGGAGTGGGTGGCTGGCTTGGTCGTGGGTGACCAAGCCAAATGATATATTTTTTTTAAAAAATAATAATAATAGATAATTAACTAGGATTTCAAAGGAAATAAAGAATTGGATCAGGACCGGGTTCCGGGAAATCGAACCGGGTACGAACTCAGTTCAGACTCCGGACTCGGGATCGGGGCGGGGCCACAATCAAAATCAATAATAATTTTAAAATAACATTTTTTTCCTAAATCCGAATAAATAATAATAATAATAATAATATATAATAATAATAATAATAATAAATATAAACTAAACTAATTATCGCTAACTAGCAAAATCTAATAAATTGAAAATCAGGGTTTCACAATCTTTCCTCCTTAGCTAATTTCGTCCTCGAAATTAAAGGCAGGGTTAGGGGTTACCTCAAGTCTCAAACAGATACGGATACTGCTCTCGCATCTTATCTTCTCGCTCCCAGGTAGACTCGCCTGGTAAGTTGTGTCGCCACATAACTCTGACTATTGGCGTCACAGAATTCCTGGTTCTCTTCTCTCCTCTGTCCAATATTGCCACTGGCTTCTCTGGCACTGTAAGGATCAGCTGCGAAACGTGGATGTAGCGTCTTAGCTGCAAAACGTGGAAGACGTTATGGACGCCTTCGAGACTTGGGGGTAGAGCTACCCGATAAGCCACTTCTCCAATCCTGTTAAGTACTTCAAAAGGACCAATATACCTGGGGCTTAGCTTTCCTGCTCTGCCGAAACGGATGGTCCCTCTGGTAGGAGAGATCTTGTCACGACTGGCACCCTTATGAGGGACACGATCACGTGGGTACGTCCAGCCTATACCGCAGTATCGACGGTAGAACGCTGTATATAAGGTCTGTAAATACTACGACTAACAGTATAAAGGTACCTGTACAGTATATACACTCCGAGTGGAGGTGACATAGCAATACAGTCTCAATCACAGAATAAAACTAAGGTAGATAGCACAGAAGGAAACATATGATAGATGAAAAAGGAATAAGTCCAAGATCCAACACAAGCCCAGATATATATACAACATCACAGGGCCTCAAAATATAACATAGAAGCTACAGTCTGATAATGCTAGCTGGATCGCAGTCAAGGCAACCCAACTAATCTACACTACTCTGGGAGTACAAAGTCTAGTGGCTGTACTATAAGGCCACGGTCCTGGACAACTCCATCTAGCTCGAGCCCATAATAGGTCGAGCAGTCTTCCTCAGAGTCATCTGTAATATAATCATAACGGTATCATGTCAGGAAAATGAGCAAGTACAAGCACTAACAGTAGTTTTATGTGAATTGACAAATTCTATAAGAGACAGTATAATAAACTACAAGACAAAGATATATGAAGACTTGAAAACCGTTCGGAAGCTGAGTTACAACCCTTAAACCAGACAAGGACCGGAATTGTAACTCTTTTCCCGAGCAGAACTTAGTCTCCAATCAAGGTACAATATAAAGGCATATAGAACATGTGAGTAACTGAATATCATAGCATGGTGAGAAAGTACTGAATGTAGAACAGAACAGGATATATGATAAGATAAGTAAATATAAAATGTGCCTTGAATTATTAGAGCGTTATGTGATCGGCAAGGAAATCATGGTAGGGTTATCCACTTGGCCCGGTAATCCGCGGTGACCTCAACGAAAAGTCATGCCGGCCAATCTGGATAACATGGACATGGAGGTATCTGCTACACCCTAGTGAGGTGAGAGTGGCGCAAGCAAAATAGTAACATGGGGCTTTGATCATATAACCCCTAATAATTCCCCATCCCCGAGTAGTATAATGGACCTGGACATGACACGTCATGACACGGGATTCCCTAAGAGGATAGCTACTCCCTCTCAGGAATCGGTGTCTACACAAGTACAGGAAACAAGACAGAAAATGTACATATATACCAAGAAAATCTAGGAACAACATCTCATGTCATGATCCAACGTATACTAGTCCGTGAACTATCGTGACTGGAAATCGAGTAAGACACTACAACTGAATCAGATATAGCAGATATCAAGACAATAAAAACTATCAGTGAATGTACTCGCCTGCTGTCCTGAGCTGTAGGGTATAACAATGCTTAGAGTGGTAATCAGAGACCTAAAGATGAGATATTGCATGTTAATTTAGGTTTAACAAAATTATGAATGATTTATGATGAATGATATGAAATCAAGGTCAAACTAGGTCTCACTGAGTCACACTAAGTCCTGTCAAGTCAATCTAGGTCAAATCAAGTTATATCAAGTCAATCTAAGTCAGACTAAGTCAACTCTAGGTCGTACCAGTCATAGCAAGTCAAAACAAGTCGAAGCAAGTCAAACGGGGTCAAGAGTTAACTTACAGTTGACTTTTAGTCAACTGGTCAACCCTGGTCAACTCGGGTTAACTCTAGGTCAACCCTAGGTTAAACTGGCCAAATGTTGACCAACAATTGACTTTTAGTCAACTGGTCAACTCTAGTTTGGATTTGGTCAAATTTAGACAAAGTGTTGACTCATCGTTGACTTTTGGGTAAAAAGTCAACTCTGGGTCAACCGAGCCAAAATTGGTTCAAAAATGATGTTTGTAGGGTGTACCTAACAAGTCACCTAAGTTTCAAGTCAATCCGAATATCCGAACCCCGTAGCTTGAATTTACCCGATTACCCTTTTAATACACTTATCCTTAAACCATTCTAACTTGACGCCAAGTGGCCTTCCCTTAGGAATTTCACTCCGGGCTTCCTAGGGTAGTAGGGTACTAGCCTATACAACCATTACCTACCAAGTTTCCTAGGGTAAGTGGACATCCAGTCCATCTTACGGTCCATATTGGTCGTTTACCCGTTATCTTGAATATTTCAAGATACTCAATGGTATCGTGCGATACCATCCTCCTAATCCCACACGCAACCCCGATTTCAACCTAGGAGCCTACCCATAAAATCTAATTCACATTAACTAGGTCCCCTTCAAGTTGGGATGCGTTCCGACGCCCCTAACTCAAAATCACCCCTTCACCAAATCCTAACTAAACCATTCACAATCTCAATTTTCAACCTACACTTAGGACTAGTTTTAGTGGTTAGTTAAAGGGTATAAATAGGTGTACATATACCTATATATAGGGGTATATATATGTGTATATATAGGTATACATATAGGTATATATGTAGGTATATAGGTGGGGTTTAATGAGGCAAATAGGGGGTTTATAGGGCTGCTACTGCTGCTGTTTTTGTACTTGCTGCTGCTTTTTCTGCCACTTGCTGCTGCTGTTTTGGAGGGGGGGGGGTGGCAGCAGCCCCTTGCCCCCCTAGCTGCAGCTGCCTTTGCTCTTCTCCTTCCCCTCTTCTCACACCCTTTTCTCCTTCTATTTTCCTCTATTCTTCTCCTCTAATTCCTCTCTAAACTTCTCTAATTCTCTCTCTCTCTCTCTATATATATATATATTTTATATATATATATATATATATATATATATATATATATATATATATATATATATATTTTTTTTTTATGTGTGTGTGTGTGTGTCTATATATATACTTGTGTGTGTATTTATATATATATAGAGGGGAGTGAAGGAGAGTGATATGTATGAGTGTTTATATATATATATATATATATATATATATATATATATATATATATATATATATATATATATATATATATATATATATATATATATGAACACACACACATATATATGAACACACTCACACACACACTAAATATGAATATTACACTCCACAACACTAACACAAATATGAATTAGAATGCCTAAATCACTTAGATACAAAATCTAATTATTCTAGAAGTGTCCAAAATTGGGGAAAACTCAAGGACACAATCACAAACTCTAACTTCTCCTAGGACACTCCAAACGGACTCAAACTTGACACGAATAAGGACACGAACGCGGGGATCAATCCTACGGGGTCCAATGTAAATATTATGATGAAAAGAATAAGTTAGAGAATAGGTTGTACCTATCGGGAGATGGATTCCCAATGGAAAATTCCTCCGACACGGCTCCGACACAAGAAATTTTTTAGGACACACCCACTTCACTTCTTGCTCCCAAAAGTTTGGAGAATCACTACTTGGGATAGAGGAAGAGATTGATGGAAGAAAAAACGGGAAGAAAAGCTTATTTTGGAGATGATTTCTAAGGAAATCACTTCTTTCCTTTTGAAAGAAACTTGGAGAAGAAGAAGAAGAAGAAGAAGAAGAAGAAGAAGAAGAAGAAGAAGAAGAAATATTTGAAGTGAAAGAATGGGAGAGAGAGAGAGAGAGAGGTGGCCGGCCCTATATGGGAGGGTTGGGGCACAAGTTATTTACAAGTTTGCCCCTCCCTATGACTTCCTAGCTAAGTTATCTTCCTAAATTGGTTTTGGGAGTTAGTTTAGACCAAATAAAAATTATACTTAAGCCTAAACACTCATATGGGATTAGTCCAAACTCCTAGACCTAGTTGTCAAGTTTGGTGGGCCATGGCTAATTAAAGTGTTAAACATAACTCAAGTCGAAATTCTCCGGAGTCCCGAATTAAGTCGGAATGCGATGAAATTCGAACCCGACTCCTAGAATCATTAAATATTAATATTCATGAAATAAATTCTCAAAAATATTCAAAAGTGGAAAATTACCATTTTACCCCTATCTTGGAAAAGTGAGGGTGACAAGTCTATCCACCTTAAAAGAATTTCGTCCTCGAAATTAAAACCAAACAATAGTAAAATATCAAAATCACAAGTCATGGCTTAAAATTTAAAATGATTAAAATCTCAAAAATCAAAGCATGAATTAAATGACTAAAATTATAAAAATTTAAAATTACTCTCAAATAGAAACTGGATGCTATAAGTCTATCCACCTTAAAAGAATCATCCTAAAAAATTAAAACAAGTAAACACAAAAAAAAAATATGCAAATCGATAATCGTATGCGTCTGTCCAATTATCATGATACTCAGAATCTCCGTCATGCTAGTGAGCAAGGCTACGATAATCACATAGTCCTCAACTACGGTACATACCTCTAGAATTATGGTATTTAAAATTTTCGTATTGTCGCAAGTTTGGCAGCGAAAACCTTAAATTCCCACACCCGAGAAATACGACCATAATCCGACTATATGTCCTCACTATGCCTGCTAGCATGATCCTAGAGTATTTTAAAATCTCATAATCGAGGCGACCTAGCCCATACGACTTATCTTAGAAGGAAATCACATAACAAGAACAAATTTTCATCCAACGATCAAAGAATAAATAGAATCGAAGTTCAAGACAGTTTATAAGAAAACAATTGCGAGAAGGAGATTCGAAATATCGGAACTTGCTATCTGCTCTGCTACTGCTTGAGTGAGCTCAACTGTCATAGCGAAAGCACACACATGCTGGCCTCCTCTAGCCTGCTGCACTCTGTCCTGGTCTCTTCGGATTCCACTAGCGTGGCAATCCCTCAGCTGGTGGTCAGGCGCCCCACAGTATAAACAGACGCCTAACCTCTTCCTACAAGCCTCTCTAGTGTGCCCCGACTTCCCGCAGAAGTCGCACGGAATAGCCGGTCTCTGGCCCTGTCCCTGGTGCTGCTGGACACGCGCTGGTGCCTGCTGAATCTGTAACAGAGGCTGCTGCTGAAATATCCTCTGCTGATGCTGAAAGTGGGGGCGCTTGGCCGGTCCCGCACTGGAACTCCCCCCATGGTATCACCGCTCCTCTTCGGCTTGAGGCCGAAGTCCTCCTCTGCAATCTACGCATCCATCAATATCTGATCGAACGTCGCATCACGGCGACCCGAGGTGCGGGTGCACACTGCATGAATAAGTCCCCTACGGAACTTACGAGCCTTCTGCCCCTCATCCTGGATCATATCGGAAGCAAACCTGCTAAGACGGAAGAACTCTGCTGCATACTCGTTGTCACGTCCCGCTCCAGTAGGAGCGATCGTCCTCGCTAAGGCATGATGCCGCACGGGCCTAGGTTGCGCCCATGCAAGGCCAAGTCCAGGAACGGCCGATTTGAGCTAGGCCACAGAGTCGTACAGCTCTCCTTTCCGGAATTTTAAAATATTTTTTTTTTTATTTAAATGGTAATTTTAGAGTTTATAAATAATTAATTATTGGCTTATTAATTTTCGTTATTATTTTGTTGAGTTTATATAATATTGATATTATTATTGTGGATGTTGAGAATAAACAATTTATTTTCATTAGTTATTATTAAATTTACTCTTTACCAAAATGATAAATATATGTATGTGTGTGTATTTATATATATATATACATGTATATGCATGGAGATAATAATGAAGGAAAGAAAATATGTACACGACAAACACTCTGCCTGCTAATTATGACTTGTACCACTGCCTAAAGCAACAAGTGCAAATGGTGGTGGCCTCTGTTATTATTATGATTATATAGTAAGGTATTGAATTGAATTGAATTGAAATGGAATGAATGTTGAACTGAATTGAATTGAAATTCAATTCAATTCAATTCATTTTCAATATACATTAGTTGCAAGTGCTGCAACAAAAACATAATGCATGCAAGCATACGCCAGCTAGTCAAACTTGTAGTTGTTTGCTAGCAGCTATAAGCATCCCAGGCCCAATGCCCAAGCGGACCAAGCCCCCAATTTTCCAGCCGAACTTTACAAAGTGAATCCCGACCTAAAGGAACACCGCCCATATATATATCAGATGAAGTATCGAAAGGTCTAAACCCAAACCCTAAAAACTCGAGCCAACCGCGCGCCGCCAAGCCACGCGGAAGCAGTGCGTGCGCGAGCGCAGCAGCAGTAGCGTTGTAGGGGACTTCGCGACGGGATATCCCGACGTCGTGGTGCTCTGATCCGGCGACAGGTTCTTCCCCCGTCTCTTCGAGTACCGCCGTGGCTCGATTGCAACAACGCCCGCATCCGCGGTGGTCTCGACCGCCCCTTCGAGTGCCTCGTCAACCTAGTCGCCGAGTCCGACCGTCGTCGTGACGGAGGCAGCGGAGTCGTGTGCTCCACCCGGACGGAGCCGCCGTGCTGAGCGCAGCTGCGGTCGACCCGACCTTTGGGCTCTCCACAGTGCTCGGAGAACCCCGTCATCGTCGTTCCCTCGAGGAGGTGAGTTCTCTCTTTCGACTCCTTCCTCACTATACTTCTCTTTTGGAAAGTGTGGACCAAATAATGGTATACCATAGCAGTGTTATATTACATAGGAAACCGAGAAAGGAGAGTTAATGTGGCTACTGTAGCAATATTTATTAGGTGTCAGAGTAACCATTATTACGGTTCTAACTCTAACTATCCATGTACAACTATTATATTATTATTATTATCTTAGTAATGACTATCATTAACTCTATTAATGTTATTATTGTTCTTATTAAACATATATGTTAATGTAGAGGTATTGCTAATAATTCTAGTATGGTGATTAATCAATAATTAGAATTATAATTAGTAACAATGTTATTGTTATTATTATATAATAATATTTACATAGTATTCTGATAGATTTTTGCCTACCATGATTTACTATGTTTAATCGTAATTCTTTAAACTATTTTGCTTATAAAATATCATCTTTAAATATAGTAAATAATTTCTAAAAAGTTATAAATATATATACATTTTATAGATAAAGGATTAACTTTTTTTAAATCAAATAGAGTAAATTGACCTAGAAGCCCATGGACCAACATGTGTGCACCTCGGGTCGTGACGAAACTTGCGCCAACAGAACCGTATCATTTTCTGGTCCTGCATGCCAAGTTTGGTCCGATTCTGAGACCGTTGATAAATTACCGTTTTGCGGGCCCCACGGTCCCACTCAACGGGCGATTTTGTGCACGGTCCGCCAGAATCCAACTTTGAACATACGGTTGGGTTCGTATCGGAAAACTAGATCCGTAGACATATAGTTTGACGATTTTAGAAACCGTTGACTCTGGCACGCTTTCGGTGCAAAGCGGGTCCAACGGCGGACATCGTTTTCGCCCGAAATTACCGTTTTGCCCCTGTGTCCAGAATTGGGCTTAAGAACAGGCAATCCTAGCTAATTTGACTATTCTGAGAATGTTAGTACTGTTTATTTCAGCATCCGGATACTTCTACATGTGTTGACTATTTGTGGCTCATTGAGTTGTATGATATTTTGGTTTCTCCAGCTAAGGACCTCAGGCAAGTGCACTTTCTGATTGCTTCCGATTCATAGTAGTCTTTTTATTTCATGTCTATACATATATCTTGCTGCTTGTTGACACGCTCGTCACACGGAGTTGTCGGGAGGGGAAATATCTTAGTAGGCATGTGGACTACCCAGAAAATATCCCAAGATGTCTATTCGTGAACAATAGCATCTGCACACGGCACGTGTAGATGCCGGATTTACCCCCTAGCCGTTCACATGTCGAAACAGATATTTCACACCACCTAGATAGATGTCCTTTATTAGTTTTTCCTTGTTTATTTCTCTCTCGTGCTATGTCATCAGTTTTCTTACAGCTTTCATATCTCATATGCTATTTTTATGTCTTGTTAATTCTATTATGTTTTGTATTGCCATCGGTTTGTGTACTTGTTCCAATCCTGACTGGATAACCAACATTTTTCAGGTTTAGCCGCGATCATTCTTAGCACTGGGAGACTTGGGTATGCTGAAGACGACCTAGAAATAGAAAGCAATTGTATCATTTCATTAATTGGAAAACTTTGTATTTTCTTTAAATATAAATGTTGTAACTGTTGTAATAAATTAGAATTGTGAATGAGCAGCAAATATTATATTTTGCGACTTTGAGCATTTATTTCTTGCGGGCTTGACAGCGTTCTACCGCCGACTCTGCGGCGTAGGCTGGCTTGGACACGTCTCGTATCCGAAAAGCGGTGCGGGTCGTGACAATTACCAAACACGTTATATTTACTTTTGTGCACCGACTATCATTCATTGTCTTTCTAATCTTGCCTTAGGGTCAATTTCATGGCATATCTCATAGCCTATCTCGTGTTGCTGATTTTAAGTGTCGCATGGAAATGCATACACGTCTTACCCATACTTATCGTCCGGCCTTCCCTGTCCAAAGTAAACCAACATGTGTCAACAATTCATAAGGAATAACTTAACGTATCTCATGTAAACTTTCAATATCAAGAGCGTGTCCCAGCCTCGGGTCCTAGTACGTCGTGGGCACGTTATCTAACTCATTTGCATGAAGCACTTTTTGTTATTTGGTGTGATACATTTCAAGCCGTTCAGTAGGCGCTTGTTCATTTAACTTAGACTACTTTGATTTTAATACAAGAACTTGCACGTGGATAGCCACCAGTAAAGTTCACTTAATCTATATGCACCGGTCGCTGGCTTTATAAGCCATTTTGGACATTTCTCCTTGGTATTTCTCAACTTAGCATAGGGTGATGGCTGGTACACCCCGTTAAGTCTCTTGAAATACCCTGCACTTACATCTCCCGGTGCCCAAGCCCGCACCCAGGCTGTCACGCCCCGCTCCCGTAGGAGCGATCGTCCTCGCTAAGGCGTGATGCCGCACGGGCCTAGGTTGCGCCCATGCAAGGCCAAGTCCAGAAACGGCCGATTTGAGCTAGGCCACAGAGTCGCACAGAGTGTCCCCATTTGCAGCGGAAAGTAAATGAACACAAATTGAAGCGAATTCAAACTCTTTTATTGATTTTCAAGAAGTTTACAAGCGGCGCTAGGCCGATATTACAAATCGCTCAAACTCTCTCTCTAAAACATAAAAGGCGTGCCAAGTGGCTTACAAGATGGAATGATTCATGGCGATGTTCCGATAATTATATCCTGTATAGGGTGCTTCAGCTCCTTGCACGCTCCAAGGCTCCAGAGATAGCTCCGCGCCTTAGCACGTTCGATGGAAGCTCCGCACCCGTCGACGTTTCCTGCTTCCTGCAAGCAGACTGTGGGGTTATTAGTACATTGTTATGCACTGGTGGAGAGGCTAGCTCGCCACAATGCTATCATTACCAAACACGTTCCATTTACTTTTGTGCATCTCTATCATTCATTGTCTTTCTAATCTTGCCTTAGGATCAGTTTTATGGCATATTTCATAGCCTATCTCGTGTTGTCGATACAAGTGTCGCATGGAAATACATGCATAACTTATCCATACTTACCGTCCGGCCTTCCCTGTTCAATGTAAACCAAGTTAGTCAACAATTCATGTGTAATATCATAACGTGATTCTTGGGAACATTCAATATCAAGGGCGTGTTCCTTCCTCAGTTTCTAGCGCGTCGTAGGCGTGTTTTCTAACTCACTTCATAAAGTATTCTTTATCATTTGGTGTGATATATTTCAAGCCTATTCAGAAGGCGCTTTGTTTAGTTCACTTAGACTACCTTGATTTCAATGCAAGGACTTGCACGTGGATTGCCACCAGTAAGCCCACTTAATCTATATGCACCGGTCGCTGGCAAGTCAGCCATTATGGACATTTCCCCTGTGGCATTCTCATCTATCAAGCATGATGGCTGGTACACCTTGATAGACTATTGAATAACCGGCCCTACGTTTGGTTATGTGCCCAAGCCCCACATTCTGTCCGCCCGTAGGCCATGATTCCGCCTAGGCCGGCCACGAAATCGTCGTTCGTTGCCCTTGGAATCCCTTTTCGCTCGTGCACGAGCCGTCCACGACTATTTCGTATTTTATTGTCATTTTAACTTAACGGCTGTCTTTGAGCCATAGGCTAACCCTTAGCCATAATGCGTTATCGACCAGGTTGGCGTCCGTGCAGCGCGGGTAGCGAGCCCCGTTGTACGTGCCCGTCACACCTGTCGCTAACCATTCCTTTCTTTCTTATCTTTTCTCATTCTTCCTTTCTTTCCTTCTTTCTTTCACTTGTTCATTCGTTCATTGATTCATTCACACATTCATTCATTTCATTTGTCGATTCATTCATTTACTTATTCATTCATTCATTCATTTATACATTTTGCAACTCCCTGTGCGGGAGTCCCTTGGCGACCCATTGGTCCGTAGCCTTTCAATGTTGCTATACTCTACTCGGAACGACTATGTCGATAGTCTTCCCTTTCATTGTTGTAAACCATTCATGTTCATTGTTGAACGCAAGCTGTGCCTTAGCACGAGCGTGGAGCACGGTACGAGAGTTCTCGTATTTTCCATGTTCCTTTCCATATTCTATACAAGCATACAAGATGGGATTATTCCCTTAGCTAGGTACGTTGAGTCCTTTATTAGCATGCATGGGGTTATCGCCTAGCGATTCTCGTGATAGTGTCCGTATTGTTAGTGTCTAGGCTAAGCAGTGACGGGTTCATCGGAGCCACCCACCTTAGCGATGTTCGCATCGGCCGAGCGATACTCCGAGCGCGCCTTTGAAAGTCTAAGTCTGGATTCATCTTGACGGGCCAATGTAAGCCTTGTATCGATTCTTCATCAGGTCGATGCCAACTCTTCGGGTCGACGGCTCGTTTGAGTCGTTGTACTTGCCGTTTGAATCGGCGTTCCGCTAGGGCGGAGCGGGTCATTACATAATACACCACTCAAAACAAGTCTCGTCCTCGAGACTTCCTGAGTGCAGGTCATCCTACCATTCCTTAACTCGTGTCGTCGTGTTTCTTAGACAATACTATCGATCGGCTCTATCGTTCGATGGCATCGAACCATACTCGATACCTGTTCAAGTCTCGTGTCGCATATGTTTGGTCGATTTCATTGAATGACTTCTTATTCATTTTAGAGTTGATGGTACTTATTCAATTGTCACATTTCTTCGACTTGGTTGCTATTTGATGTATCACGGGACTGAAATGGTCGCACGAGGTGCGTTAAAATTCGTCAAATGCAAGAGTCGTAGGTTGAGGCTAACTCCTCATTCGTTTATGCGTATCGTAACACCCACTTGCAGCTGCATTCGAGTTCATCACATCGCTGAGTTTAGATCGTGCACATATTTAAGGCGTCCCCCGAATACGTACATTTCAACCAAGCTTAGCGATTAGCGAAGTCGGACAAGCTACTCGTGATAGTTTTGATTTGTCGATCGTTTTGCTAACTTTGATTTAAAACCGAACTTGTGTGTGTATCACATATCGTTTATCTCGGTCCTCGAGATGATCCGATTCGCTTCTCAAGCGTTCTTGACAATGAAGTCATACGATTTCTTCTTAGCGAAGTTGACCAAGTCTATGTAATTTGTCTGATTCGAGACGAAGCATTACACTATCATCGAGTACGTCTTTCGACCAATGATTCAATTCGTTATCCCGACTTTACTTGCGCATCATCCATTCCTATCATTCTCTTCGTTTGGGGCCAATTTTGCCGTCGTTCACGCACACTCCCTGTTCCCCGTCCTACTCTAAGTCTTGTTTTTCCCAAGTCTATCGTCCGTCCAGACGATACTGTAAGGTCAATCGCACAAGTTCAATCACTCGGCATAGGGTCGTCCGCCTATCCGCTAGGTCAGCTCACAATGTCATAGTTACAAGTCAAGTCCGTCGCTTATCGTGCAAGGTCGTTGCACGACGCTCGCCCCAAATCCTATGGTCAAACCCATTTGTTCGCTTGTACGTGAGTTTCTACCCAAGTTTGTTTCACTCAAATTTCTAAACATCAAGCAGTGTTCCTCCTATTCGCATCAACACATTCTCCGCTCCATGTCTGAGCTCGTTTAAGAAAGTCATCCTACGATAGGTTGTCCTCAATCAAATCCTTGACATGTCAGTCTCGTGCAACCGCACTAGCAATTACCATAGTCTATCTCTTCAAGTATGTTTTTATATAATTCACCTATCCATCCTATCCAATTTACGTAGTCGATCACAAGGTCGTCTAGCCTTGCAATATGTTGCGCCCCGATCTCACGCAAGTCTGATTATCCACGGCGGACATGAATCACCATGTCAACATTCCCGCAGAATAATCGTCCTCATCGGAACGTAACTCTTGCGTTGCGTCTAGACTTGCTCATTTTTGATACGCAGATTGGGTCTACTCAATCCTCAAGTTTTCTCATTCTTCAATCGCAAGTCCTAACAATCATCGAATTCACCTTCGCTTCAAACCACAAGTCGAAGCGATCAAAGTTGCCATGCCATGATATTTGTTGTTCGACCATTCCCGTTGGACATGAATCACCATGCCAACGCTCACGCGGAACGATCATCCCAAATCCGACGTGACGTATGTACGAGGCTGGAGTTGCGCTCGCGCAAGACAAGATCGTTGTCGTTGTGGTTATCACCGAACAATCAAGTCACTTCCTTCTTCATCCAAACATTCATTTCTATCCAATCCCCAACATAGCATCTTTCAAAACAAATACTACTAACACGGTCATCATTCATCGAATCAGAGTACCCCCGAGTTATCGTACATCGATCTTTGATATGCCTCAATACCATCGATGATGCACATAACCTGACGGTCTTCCTTTTGCAACGAATTTCGAGTCGTACAACTTAATTTCCTCAATTCACATTGTCTCGTGCTAACTCGTCGTCGAGCAATATCCATTCCAAATCCTTAGTCATTCTCGTATATTCAAATCAACGTTTCCTACGCACGCTATCTTCCGACCGTGCTATTCCCGATCTCGTCCATGAGTAATTCACCTCAACTCAAATTTCAATCCATTCAACTAAATTCAAAATCGTATGTATGATCTTTCTATGTTTCTTGACCAAGACCTCCATTTGTTTCATGATTCGCACTACGCATTCTTAATTCGTCCGAACGATATCTCGTTTTAAGACTCTCAAAGTCGAAACCAACTAAGCGTTACTCATTCTAGGGCTTGCACGATATCATCGCTTGCCGACATACTCATTCTATTCTTAAATCCTTTAGTCTCGCTCGAACAATTTCTATAACGTCCATACACCACTCAGGGTTCGAGCCATTCGACTAGTCATCGACACTCGCTCTTTTTCCTTCTTCGAAGCTATCACATACACCACTCGGAGTCAAGTAATTCTACAAATCCTCAAAAGGTTATTTGACTCCCGATCGACATGTCCAATTGCGCGTTCGCTCATTCTTCAAATTCTAAGAACCATTTCCCCGTGTTCGCTTTAGCGCCGGTCAAGTAGCGTCTCTATCAATATACGTTCTAAGTCTCCCTTATTCTCGTCCAAGCGATAGTCAATCTCGCTCGCAACTCGTTTCCACTATAAAGTCTAGGTGCGCGATACTCGGCACAACTTAGCCAAAAGGCTGCGTGCATAACCATCCCGTTCGAACTATACTTCGGTTTCGTGTACTCGTTCGCTATTGTCAGCGTAAGGTTATTCAAGCACGTCTTGCGGTTGCAACTCTTAGCATCGGTTCCTTCCAACTCAAGTATATCGTGGTTCGGCACAAAGGCCTTCATCTATCGATTCCGTTCAACCGAGTACTTATACGAGCTTTTGAAAATATTAGACTTATTGTATGGAACATACCAAAGCACAACAGAGAGAGCGTACACTTCTTTTGTTTCCAACCGAGCTTTCAAAACTGAGAGAATCGAAATGAAGTCCAAGGACGTAAAGCCGTGCTCTGATACCACTATGTTACGCCCCGCTCCCGTAGGAGCGATCGTCCTCGCTAAGGCATGATGCCGCACGGGCCTAGGTTGCGCCCGTGCAAGGCCAAGTCCAGAAACGGCCGATTTGAGCTAGGCCACAGAGTCGCACAGAGTGTCCCC
Source organism: Iris pallida (assembly GCA_029216955.1). Lineage (NCBI taxonomy): Eukaryota > Viridiplantae > Streptophyta > Magnoliopsida > Asparagales > Iridaceae > Iris > Iris pallida. The sequence goes on from JANAVB010008146.1 coordinate 64,238, forward strand.
ATTTGCAGCGGAAAGTAAATGAACACAAATTGAAGCGAATTCAAACACTTTTATTGATTTTCAAGAAGTTTACAAGCGACGCTAGGCCGATATTACAAATCGCTCAAACTCTCTCTCTCTAAAACATAAAAGACGTGCCAAGTGGCTTACAAGATGGAATGATTCATGGCGATGTTCCGATACATTATGTCCTGTATAGGTGCTTCAGCTCCTTGCAACGCTCCAAGGCTCCAAAGATAGCTCCGCGCCTTAGCACGTTCGATGGAAGCTCCGCACCCGCCGACGTTTCCTGCTTCCTGCAAGCAGACTGTGGGGTTATCAGTACATTGTTATGCACTGGTGGGGAGGCTAGCTCGCCCACAACGCTATCATTACCAAACACGTTCCATTTACTTTTGTGCATCTCTATCATTCATTGTCTTTCTAATCTTGCCTTAGAATCAGTTTCATGGCATATTTCATAGCCTATCTCGTGTTGTCGAATACAAGTGTCGCATGGAAATACATGCATAACTTACCCATACTTACCGTCCGGCCTTTTCTGTTCAATGTAAACCAAGTTAGTCAACAATTCATGTGTAATATCATAACGTGATTCTTGGGAACATTCAATATCAAGGACGTGTTCCTTCCTCAGTTTCTAGCGCGTCGTAGGCGTGTTTTCTAACTCACTTCATAAAGTTCTCTTTATCATTTGGTGTGATATATTTCAAGCCTATTCAGAAGGCGCTTTGTTTAGTTCACTTAGACTACCTTGATTTTAATGCAAGGACTTGCACGTGGATTGCCACCAGCAAGCCCACTTAATCTATATGCACCGGTCGCTGGCAAGTCAGCCATTATGGACATTTCCCCTGTGGCATTCTCATCTATCAAGCGTGATGGCTGGTACACCTTGATAGACTATTGAATAACCGGCCCTACGTTTGGTTATGTGCCCAAGCCCGCACATTCTGTCCGCCCGTAGGCCATAATTTCGCCTAGGCCGGCCACGAAATCGTCGTTCGTTGCCCTTGGAATCCCTTTTCGCTCGTGCATGAGCCGTCCACGACCATTTCGTATTTTATTGTCATTTTAACTTAACGGCTGTCTTTGAGCCATAGGCTAACCCTTAGCCATAATGCGTTATCGACCAGGTTGGCGTCCGTACAGCGCGGATAGCGAGCCCCGTTGTACGTGCCCGTCACACCTGTCGCTAACCATTCCTTTCTTTCTTATCTTTTCTTCTTCATTCTTTCCTTTCTTTCCTTCTTTCTTTCATTTGTTCATTCGTTCATTGATTCATTCACACATTCATTCATTTTATTTGTCGATTCATTCATTTACTTATTCATTCATTCATTCATTCATTTATACATTTTGCAACTCCCTGTGCGGGAGTCGCCTTGGCGACCCATTGGTCCCGTAGCCTTTCAATGTTGCTATACTCTACTCGGAACGACTATGTCGATAGTCTTCCATTTTATTGTTGTAAACCATTCATTGTTTCATTGTTGAACGCAAGCTTGTGCCTTAGCACGAGCATGGAGCACGGTGCGAGAGTTCTCGTATTTTCCATGTTCCTTTCCATATTCTATACAAGCATACAAGATGGGATTATTCCCTTAGCTAGGTGCGTTGAGTCCTTTATTAGCATGCATGGGGTTATCGCCTAGCGATTCTCGTGATAGTATCTGTATTGTTATGTGTCTAGGCTAAGCAGTGACGGGTTCATCGGAGCCACCCACCTTAGCGATGTTCGCATCGGCCGAGCGATACTCCGAGCGCGCCTTTGAAAGTCTAAGTCTGGTTTCATCTTGACGGGCCAATGTAAGCCTTGCATCGATTCTTCATCAGGTCGATGCCAACTCTTCGGGTCGACGGCTCGTTTGAGTCGTTGCACTTGCCGTTTGAATCGGCGTTCCGCTAGGGCGGAGCGGGTCATTACACAGGCAGCCCGTAAGCCCCGACTTTTGATTCCGCCTAGGCCGGCCATGGTATACTCCACACAACGCCCGTGCCGCAGAATCATTGCACGGCCACGGTATTCTCCCCATCGCCCGTGCCGTTTGTCCACGACCATTTCGTATTATCTTGACATTTTAAACTTAGCGGCTATCTCCGAGCCGTAGGCTAACCCTTAGCCATAATGCGTTATCGACCAGGTTAGCGTCCGTGCAGCGCGGGTAGCGAGCCCCGTTGCACGTGCCCGTCACACCTGTCGCTAACCATTCTTTTCTTTCTTATCTTTCATGTATTCTTTCTTTTCTTTCTTTCTTTCTTTCATTTGTTCGTTCGTTCATTGATTCATTCACATATTCATTCATTCGTTCATTTTTCGTTGATTCATTCATTCACGCATTACGTAACTCCCAGTGCGGGAGTCGCCTTGGCGACCCATCGGTCCCATAGCCTTTCAATGTTGCTAAACTCTACTCAGAGCGACTATGTTGATAGTCTTCCCGTTTCATTGTTGTAAACCATTCGTTGTTTCATTGTTTGAATGCATAAGGGACTTGAACGTAAGCTTGTGCCTTAGCACGAGCGTGGAGCGCGGTACGAGAGTTCACATTTTCCAAGTTCCTTTCCATATTCTATACAAGCATGCAATGTGGGATTAATCCCTTACCCAGGTGCGTTGAGTCATTTATTAACATACACGGTGTTATCGCCTAGCGATTCTCGTGATAGTGTCCGCATTGTTAAGTGTCTAGGCTAAGCAAAGACGGGTTCATCGGAGCCACCCACCTTAGCGATGTTCGTATCGGCCGAGCGATACTCCGAGCGCGCCTTTGAAAGTCTAAGTCTGGATTCATCTTGACGGCCAATGTAAGCCTTGCATCGATTCTTCATCAGGTCGATGCTAACTCTTCGGGTCGACGGCTCGTTTGAGTCGTTGCACTTGCTGTTTGAATCGGCGTTCCGCTAGGGCGGAGCGGGTCTTTACATAATACACCACTCAAAACAAGTCTCGTCCTCGAGACTTCCTGAGTGCAGGTCATCCTACCATTCCTTAACTCGTGTCATCATGTTTCATAGACAATTCTATCAAATGGCTCTATCGTTCGATGACATCGAACCATGCTCGGTACCTTTCCAAGTTCCGTGTCGCATACGTTTGGTCGATTTTTAATGGATAACTTTTCATTCATTTTAGAGTTGATGGCACTTATTCAATTCAAGTGTTTCTTCGACTTGGTTGCTTTTTCGACGTATCATGGGACTGAAACGGTCGCACGAGGTACGTTTTAATTCGTCAAATACGAAAGTCGTAGGCTGAGGTAAACTCACTTTTTGTTTATGCGCATCGCAACACTCACTTGCAGCTGCATTCGAGTTCATCATATCGCTGAGTTTGGATCGTGCGCGCATTCAAGGCGTCCCCCGAATACATACATTTCAACCAAGCTTAGCGACTAGCGAAGTCGGACAAGCTACTCGTGATAGTTTCGATTTGCCGATCATTTTTTGCTAACTTTGATTTAAAACCAAACTCATGTATGTATCACATATCGTTTATCTCGGTCCTCGAGATTATTCGATTCGCTTCTCAAGCACTCTTGTCAATGAAATCAATACGATTTCTTCTTAGCGGGGTCGACCAAGTCTAAGTAATTTTCGTCGTCTGATTCAAGACCAAGTAATGTACCATCATCGAGTATATCTTCCTATCAACGATTCAATTCGTTATCCCAACTTTACTTGTGCATCATTTATTCCTATCATTCCCTTCGTTTGGGACCAATCTCGTCGTCGTTCACGCACACTCCCAGTTCCCTGTCCTACTCTAAGTCTTGTTGCCCCAAGTCTATCGTCCGTCTAGACGATATTGTAAATGCCATCGCACAGGTTCAATCACTCGGCATAGGGTCGTCCGCCTATCCGCTAGGTCAGCTCACAAGGTCATAGTTACACGTCAAGTCCGTTGCTCATCGTGCAAGGTCGTTGTACGACGCTCGCCCAAATCCTATGGTTAAACCATTTATTCGCTTACGGGAGTTTCTATCCAAGTTCGTTTCGCTCAAACTTCTAAACATCGAGCAGCGTTCACCCTATTCGCCTCAACACACATTCTTCGCTCTAAGTTCGAGCTCGTTTAGGAATCATCCTACGATAGGTTTTCCTCAATCGAATCCTCGACATATTAATATCGTATGCCCACACTAGCAATTGTCGTAGTCTATCTCTTCAAGTATGTTTGACACAATTCACCTATCCATCCTATCCAATTCATGTAGTTGATCACAAGGTCGTCTAGCCTTACAATATGTCGCGCTCCGATCTCACGTAAGTCTGATTATCCACGGCGGACATGAATCACCATGTCAACATTCCCGCAGAATAATCGTCCTCATCGGGACGTAACTCTTGCGTTGCGTCTAGACTTACTCATTTTCGATACGCGGATTGGGCCTACTCAATCCTCGACTTTACTTCGCCGTCTATTTATGTCCGATCAATCCTCAAATTCGCCTTCGCTTCAAACCACAAATCGAAGCAATCAAAATTGCCATGTCAAGGTATTTCGAGTTCGATCATTCCCGCTGGACACGAATCACCATGCCAACGCTCACACGGAATGATCGTCCCAAATCCGACGTGACGCATGTGCGAGGCTGGAGTTGCGCTCGCACAAGACAAGATCGTTGTCGTTGTGGTTATCACCGAACAATCAAGTCACTTTCCTTCCTCATTCCAAACGTTCATTTCCAACATAGCATCCTTCAAAATAATAACTTCTAACACGATCATCCTTCGTCGAATCAGAGTACCCTCGAGTTATTGTACATCGATCTTTGATACGCCTCAATACCATCGATGATGTACATAACCTGACGATCTTTCTTTTGCAATGAATTCCGAGTTGTGCATCCTAATTTCTCAATTCGCATCGTATCATGTAAACTCATCATCGAGCAACATCAATTCCAATTCCTTAGTCATTCTCGTATCACCAAATCAACGTTTCCTATGCACGCTATCTTCCGATCGTGCTATCTTCGATCTCGTCCATGGGTATTTCACCTCAACTGAAGTCTCAATCTCTTCGACTAAATTCAAAATCGCATGCACGATCTTCTATGTTTCCTCGACCAAGACCTCCATTCGTTTCATCGTTCCGACTCTCTATTCGATCGTTTCGTAATTCGCACTACGCATTCTTAATTCGTTCGAACGATATCTCGTTTGAGACTATCGAAGTCGAAACCAACTAAGCGTTGCTCGTTCTAAGGCTTTGTGCGATATCATCGCTTGCCGATATACTCGTTCTATCCGTAAATCCTTTTATCTCGCTCGAACAATTTCTACAACGTCCATACACCACTCAGGGTTCGAGCCACTCGACTAGTCGTCGACACTCATTCTTATTCTTCTTCGAAGCTATCACATACACCACTCAGAGTCAAGTCATTCTACAAATCCTCGAAAGATTATTCAACTCCCGATCGACATGTCCAAATTTTGCGTTCGCTCATTCCCCAAAATCTAAGAACCATTTCCCCGTGTTCGCTTTAGCGCCGGTCAAGTAGCGTCTCTATCAACATACGTTCTAAGTCTCCCTTATTCTCGTCCGAGCGATAGTCAATCTCGCTCATAACTCGTTTGCACCATAAAGTCTAGGTGCGCGATACTCGGCACACTTAGCCAAAAGGCTGCGTGCATAACCATCCCGTTTGAACTATACTTCAGTCTCGTGTACTCGTTCGCTATTGTCAGCGTAAGATTATTCAAGCACGTCTTGTGTTTTGCTAACTCTTAGCATCGGTTCCTTCCAACTCAAGTACGTCGTGGTTTGGCATAAAGGCCTTCACCTATCGATCCCGTTCAACCGAGTACTTGTACGAGCTTTTGAAAATATTTAGACTTATTGTATGGAACATCCCAAGGCAAAACTGAAAAAATCGAAATGAAGTCCAAGGATGTAAAGCCGTGCTCTGATACCAATCTGTCACGCCCCGCTCCCGTAGGAGCGATCGTCCTCGCTAAGGCATGATGCCGCACAGGCCTAGGTCGCTCCCGTGCAAGGCCAAGTCCAGGAACGGCCGATTTGAGCTAGGCCACAGAGTCGCACAGAGTGTCCCCATTTGCAGCGGAAAGTAAATGAACACAAATTGAAGCGAATTCAAACTCTCTATTGATATTCAAGAAGGTTACAAGCGGCACTAGGCCGAGTTTACAAGTCGCTCAAGCTCTCTCTCTTTCTGAAACATAAAAGACGTGCCAAGTGGCTTACAAGATGGAATGATTCATGGCGATGTTCTGATACATTATGTCCTGTATAGGGTGCTTCAGCTCCTTGCAACGCTCCAAGGCTCGAGAGATAGCTCCGCGCCTTAGCACGTTCGAAGGAAGCTCCGCACCCGCCGACGTTTCCTGCTTCCTGCAAGCAGACTGTAGAGTTATCAGTACATTGTTATGCACTGGTGGGGAGGCTAGCTCGCCCACAATGCTATCATTACTATACACGTTATATTTACTTTTGTGCACCGACTATCATTCATTGTCTTTCTAATCTTGCCTTAGGGTCAATTTTATGGCATGTCTCATAGCCTATCTCGTGTTGCTGATTTCAAGTGTCGCATGGAAATGCATACACGACTTACCCATACTTACCGTCCGGCCTTCCCTGTCCAAAGTAAACCAATGTGTGTCAACAATTCATAAGGAATAACTTAACGTTGTAGGCCTCAAAAATAAAAGTCACGCTGAGTTGATCAGAACAAGTCACACAGAGTGATCCAAGAAGCAGCACAAAAGATACGCTAAGTTCTGCCTGGCCATCTCCTTTAGAAGTCACGCAGAGACAGCTCAGCCATACGTCAGAATCATAATGACTGACAACACAACAGTCGAGAAACGTCTCCTCGTATGCCACGTATGCACAGAATTCGAGAGATCATCGCCGTCTTTTGCGTGATTTTTGAAATCTTCCTTAGCAAGACTCACTCTTCACCAAGTTGGCGTGACTTTGGGTCTTATCTTCATTTAATGCGGGTGATAATATAATCAATGTCAGAGATTTTGTGTCAGACGAAGCGTGCCAAATCAAGACAGCTGGCGGTTTGCGTGGATTCTGAACCTTCTCCTTCCTCAAATTTGCGTGGATTTTTGAGTTATTCTTCTCAAAGCCTGCGTGAATTCTGAAGTATTCTTCTTCAAAGCTTGCGTGGATTTTGCCTTCAACGAGTCTGCGTCAACGAAACTGCGTGGATTTTTTGCCTTCAGCAAGACAGCATGGATTTCATTTCAACTGGAGTACGTGGCAGCCATGCCACCGATATCTCTCTCGCGTGCCCAGTAACTTGCACACGACTCATGCACTAATGCCATGTGTCCAACAGTTACGAGCCACGTCCAGTAACTACTCACTAACCCTGCGTGTATTTAGAGTCTGCGTGACTTTTCAAATGCACTAGTGGTGAGGTAGTTATCTTTTCAGTTACTGTTTTGACTCTATAAATAGAGTTCTTTTTTTTATTCATTGTACAGATACATTGATATCTACTGTCAAAATTTTGAGAGCTTTTCTTCTTCGCATAGTCCAAGGGATAAAGCGATCGTCTTCTAGATCGGATTCCTACAGTTGTAATTTTCCCAGATACACAACAAATAAAGAGAATTTCTTTATGGAAAACAAACGTGTCTCATGTAAACTTTCAATATCAAGAGCGTGTCCCTGCCTCGGGTCCTAGCACGTCGTGGGCACGTTATCTAACTCATTTGCATGAAGCACTTTTTGTTATTTGGTGTGATACATTTCAAGCCGTTCAGTAGGCGCTTGTTCATTTAACTTAGACTACTTTGATTTCAATGCAAGAACTTGCACGTGGATAGCCACCAGCAAAGTCTACTTAATCTATATGCATCGATCGCTGGCTTTACAAGCCATTTTGGACATTTCGCCTTGGTATTTCTTAACTTAGCATAGGGTGATGGCTGGTACACCCCGTTAAGTCTCTTGAAATACCCTGCACTTACGTCTCCCGGTGCCCAAGCCCGCACCCAGGCAGCCCGTAAGCCCCGACTTTTGATTCCGCCTAGGCCGGCCACGGTATCCTCCACACAACGCCCGTGCCGCAGAATTATTGCACGGCCACGATATTTCCTCCCTCGCCCGTGCCGTTTGTCCACGACCATTTCGTATTATCTTTACATTTTAAACTTAGCGGCTATTTCCGAGCCGTAGGCTAACCCTTAGCCATAATGCGTTATCGATCAGGTTGGCGTCCGTGCAGCGCGGGTAGCGAGCCCCGTTGCACGTGCCCGTCACACCTGTCGCTAACCATTCTTTTCTTTCTTATCTTTCATGTATTCTTTCTTTTCTTTCTTTTTTTTTGTTCGTTCGTTCATTGATTCATTCACATATTCATTCATTCGTTCATTCATTTGTTGATTCATTCATTCACGCATTACGTAACTCCCAGTACGGGAGTCGCCTTGGCGACCCATCGGTCCCATAGCCTTTCAATGTTGCTAAACTCTACTCGGAGCGACTATGTTGATAGTCTTCCCGTTTCATTGTTGTAAACCATTCGTTGTTTTATTGTTTGAATGCATAAGGGACTTGAACGTAAGCTTGTGCCTTAGCACGAGCGTGGAGCGCGGTGCGAGAGTTCACATTTTCCAAGTTCCTTTCCATATTCTATACAAGCATGCAAGGTGGGATTAATCCCTTAGCTAGGTGCGTTGAGTCATTTATTAACATGTACGGTTTATCGCCTAGCGATTCTCGTGATAGTGTCCGCATTGTTAAGTGTCTAGGCTAAGCAAAGACGGGTTCATCGGAGCCACCCACCTTAGCGATGTTCGCATCGGTCGAGCGATACTCCGAGCGCGCCTTTGAAAGTCTAATCTGGATTCATCTTGACGGCCAATGTAAGCCTTGCATCGATTCTTTATCAGGTCGATGCCAACTCTTCGGGTCGACGGCTCGTTTGAGTCGTTGCACTTGCCATTTGAATCGACGTTCCGCTAGGGCAGAGCGGGTTATTACACTCGTCCACCGATGAGTTCCCCTACACTAGACCCACGAACTGGCCCTCCAATGCTGTCAGAGCCACGTCCGAGAAGAACTTCTCCTTGAAGAGCCTCCGGAAGTCCTCCCATGCCAGCCCTCTCACTGATACACGAGGATTCGTGTGGTACCATGTCAGCACGATGTCAAAGAATCGGCTGGCTGCAGCTGAAACCCAAATTCCTCTAGGAAGCTTTGCTAACTCCATACTCCGTTGCACGTCCTCTAGCCAGTCTTCTGCATAAATGCCCTTCATGCCCGTGAAGTCCCTGGAGCTCATCTTCCTAAAGTCTAATACTGTCCCTGGCCTGGACTGCTGCTGGTACGGCTGCTGGCCAGTAGGGACCTACACCGTACCCGTTGCCACTCTCTCACCACGGCTGCCAGTACAAGCTGATGCGAGTTCTCCATGCTCTGCCTCAGCATCTCAATCTGACGGTGTGACGCCTCCGTCTGGCATTATGACGCCTCTGCCTGGGCTCGCTGTGTCTCCATCATCTGTTGAAGGAGAAGGAACATATGGTGTGTATCCGTCAGTATCGGGGGTGGTGGCGGCAGTATCTCTGGAACGACGATCGAAACCCTCTGGGGTGGAGGTGGTAGACCTCCCTGTGCAACTGCCAGGGCCTCCGGGATAGTGGAATCACTGGAGACAGTCTCGTGAAACTCCTCTTCAGCCTGGTCTGATCTCTCGGGCAAGCTACCCGATCCAGTGGCCTGCGGGTGCGCCTTCGTCATCCTGGAGACGAATTGAAACAAGGAGATCAATATGGCACATGAGAAGATATTATCAGAGAAGGACAATTAATTTAATACAAGGGAAGTAATCATGATAATCAAAAGATCAAAAATTTTCCTAGGTGTGATTGAGAAACTCCTATCATATCCTAGGTCCTACGTCCTAATTGCAGGCTCGTAATTAGTACTCAAAATCGAGCACCATTACGAGATCGCACTAATTGCGACACAGACCTGCATAGGCCACCACAAAAATGTGTCATGACCCGCACCCTTATGAGGGGCACGAGCACGTGGGTACGTCTAGCCTACGCCGCAGTATCGGCAGTAGAACGCTGTATATAAGGTCTGTAAATACTACGACTAACATTATAAAGGTACCTGTACAGTATATGCACTCCGAGTGGAGGTGACATAGCAATACAGTCTCAATCACAGAATAAAATTAAGGTAGATAGCTGTAAAACCCCTTATAATTTAAAGAAATTTAATTATTTTTGGATTTATTTAATTCTAATTTATTTTTATCTTATTTATATTATATAAAAGGACTATAGCCATGGTTGAGTTTGAATATGCAAGACGACTAGAAAGTATGGCATGCCTAGCGTAGTCGGGTGCTTTAACTAGTATGCTAGCCATGTTAGGAATGCCATGGTCATATTGTAATCTCTTGCATGTTAACCATTCAAATTATGGCACAAGTTATATTTTTATTTAATTAATTAGTTAAGAAAACCTTTATGACTTTTTAGGAGACCCGGTTGCACCAAACCGTCCCAAACATCTTCCAAGCCAAACCCAACCCTATGTAGGCATATTGGACATTAATAAATATTAATAATTACATTTATTTGTATTTAATTTAGATTTTGTAGTATAATTACGTAGATAGAATTAAATAGTTCTATATTAGGAAACCCCCTTTTTAAATCCTCAATCCAATCAACTTGCCAACTCACCAAACAACTAAATCATGCCAAGTGGACCCCCACCATGATAATTTCGGCCAAGCAACCCCCCCCCCCATGGCCTAATGCATCAAAATAGGATTTAAATCCTAGATTGCTTAAAATTTATTTAAGGATATGTTTAAATATACCAACTTATCCCAAACCTTAACCAAATCCAAATCTTTCTCTCCCTCACCTTTGGCCGACCAAAACCCTCTCCCTCTCCATAATTTCAGCAGCAACAAACTCTCTATAACATCTATACATCATCTACTCTATTGCACATCTCTCCATCCTTCACAAAAACTCATCTCCTCCACCATACATCCCCGAAACCCCTCAAAACAAACCCTAAAAACTCCATCTCCTCCATCCAATCCTCTATAGCCATTATCAACTCTCCCATACTCACTAAGAGAGGATTATCAAGCGAGAATAGCGGAAAAGATTGGAGCTTTGGTGAAGAGAAGTGATCATCACCCTTTCTAGCGAGGATCTTTGGTAAAAACCCAAATCTTTTCTTCTAAAAATCTTTGCTAAATTTTTTAGAAAATATGTTATTAATTCTGTAGAAATTATATTTTGATATATTTTGTTAGGTATAATCATCCATATAGATTTTATGAAATATATGCATAATATTCATGTGTCAGTAGGATCAAATTAAACCTATTGTAAAGGAACTATTAGTTATTGGTGCCTATTTTCAAAACTGAATTTTATATTTGTTAATATACATAAATTAGTATTTTAAGTATTTTTCCACGATTTTAGCAACTCAAATCTGGTCGGAAAAATTGTAGGTCAAAACTAGCTAATTTCGGGTAACCGGCTGACCTAGAATGTCCCAAACTTGTAGTATAACTCAACCCTTTTACCTCTGATATTATTCTATGAAATAAATTATTTTATTTCTGTTTAAAATATATTTTTGGTTATTTTAGCAATTTTGAGTCATTAACTATGTTCCGGGCTAGTTTCGGGTAGACTAGCTGACTTATTAATCAACTAGTCATAAATGTCTTTAGAAATATTAATTCTGAAATTTCAGAGATAAATCTATAGAAAATTATTTTAAATTTTATTTTTATGATTTTTATATGATTTTTAAGTATGTTATTGAAGTAGGGGCATAACTGACTATTAAAAGTTAGAAACCCTAAAACTGTGTTTCGATGTCTCGTGGAACCTGTGTGTGATTGTATGGATCTAAATGGTTCCAATAGAGATTGAATATAATTTTAACACATTACTTTGACTAATTAAGTCGTATCGTAAGTTTCATAAGTAGTGACTTAATTTAGTTAATTAATTATCTAGGAACGTCGGATTCCGGAGGCGTAGACGCGGGAGCGGCGTTTCATATTTACAGCACGGAATCAGGCAAGACACCTTGCCTTTACTGTTTAATTTTTTTGCTCAATATCATGCATGCTTTTTCTTTATGTTGTTCTTTCAAAAAATATATAGATGCAAATTATTATACTTTATGCAATTGGCTTAGAGTTAAGGGACCACCGTATGTTTAGTGCATCTCATAAACTGTCACGATGTGCCATGGATTGTGTGTGAGTTGTGAGTCGCATATAGATACGAACTTGCGTGCTGACTGATCATTGGTGCGTACAGGCCGTGCGTTAGGATATAAATGCTAATAGATTTGTGTAGAAGACTTGGCAGTTATTAAAGATTAAACAGTATCGGGGAGACGACGCATGGATAGTATCATTGGGGGGAGGGGACAGTTATTAGCGTAGGGGCTATATTTTATTTTTACACACATTTTGGGCCGAGGGTGACTCTTATGAGCACTACCTTCTGCCCAAGGCCGATAGTGACTCGGATGAGCGCTACTTACTGCCACTCTTTATTTACTCTGCTGAGCCTACAGCCCCTGCGTAGAACGTTGTCCTCAAAGTGCATATCACGTAGAATGGTTAGGAACCTTTACTCATGCATACTTTTCTGTTGAGCTTTATTATTCAGTTTATTGGCATGATATTATGTGTCTTGTTACGTCCCTCTGAGGACCTGGTTATCTCTCCAGGTGTGTCTTGTGATTTCTACAGGTGCTCTAGCTAAGGCCATGACTTGCACTCTATTCTTTGAGATGTTGCCTTTTTGGATCGTCATCTCCTTCGCTCGACCAATCATTATCTTGTACAATTTTTCCTTATTTAAATTAGTTGGTAGTAGATTTGTCTCCGCCCAACGATTGTATACATGACAAACTCAAAGTTGCTTTTATATTATTATTTATCTTTGTGGATGAGATTTAGTGTCTTGGCTTTCTACATTTTACAGCTTATGTATACATACGAGCCGTATATTTACTCGTATGATTACAGCTGGCATGATACGTATCTAGTCTCAAGTATTTGGGACTGGAGCGTTACATGTTTTTGTGGTGGCCCATGCATATAGGATTAGGATATAGGAATCTCATCCACAAGCTTGACTTCCTCCCTCAATTCCAAATCTCGAACTCTCGTCCGATTATTTTGACTTCCTTCTGCTTGATTTCATTCACTGCAAATCTTATCTTCTTTCGTGCTGAATAGAGAGGTTAGGAGATAACTCATATGAGTATACATGTTATATTCCTCAATTACTCCATTAGTTGACTTCATAAGTTGAGTAGTATGACTACAACCTACCACCCGTATCCTTTTAACCTAGTATTAAAGTGTAACAGAATGATAATGAATATATGCTAGTGTAGGAGAGATGTTTACCTTGAATATAGAGATTTTATAGCCCATACCCATTGGTCAACTAAGGCATGATACAAGAACCAGTAGGACGACTGTATACGCAAGCACACCGGATAAGACTTAGATCCTTGTGAAACTCGAACTATTTATTACTGCTTTCAACGTATTCTCTCGTACTTATACTTTAAACTACCATGAATAATGACGCTATTTATAGCCTAGTTTTGCAAGCTTATTCTTTGTCGAGCTTGTTCAGGACATATGTATACTGGAGACGCCCACAAGCATATCGTCTAATTAGAATCAATGTATTATGGTCTGATCAACCATAGTGCACTTGGTTCGCTCTTCATATGATTATCCCACGTGGATTGAGATATAGAGGTATCTAGGATCTCATCCGCGACTGCATTGACAATTCCTCTTGAATTACACATTCGCCTTTGAATTACGTAACTGTATTCAATGACATCTTTCTTGAACTCTTTATTGCTTTTGTCTTTCATTGATTGGAAGGACGAACGCTCGTATTTGATAGATAAATACAGAGTATCCCCATGGCCATGGTAGTTATTGCACAAGTATAGCAACCATCGGCCAAGCCATATAACTACAACCTTGCCTAAAGTTGCTCGTCATTCCCTCGACCCTAATAGTAATATTGTAACCTTCTAGTCATTTGAGCTTGAAAGATGAGTAAGATCTTACCCTTGGGTAAACCACACACCTATGAGACTATCTAATCTCTAGGAATCATTTATTGTGAGTCTCCAAATATTCATCTTGATTCTTGGTTTAACTAGCAACCTATATGCCTTAACTCAAACCTTACTTGACTAGGCCCCCATAGTTTAACAAAGAAGAATAGACAAAAATAAGGACAAGCATTGCAAGGACTATTGTAGACACCTATTCCAAGATTAAAGATTCAGTAGATGTTACTCTAGGTACAAAATTTTATTATCAAAGAAGTGACATAATATTAGAACAACACATTCACCAGTTTAGCCAAAATCTGTAGCATGATGCCCCGTCATTATGTTGTATTAGTAATCAACAAGTGATGCATGAGCACTACATTTAGTACCTCTAGAACGCTTGTGACTATAGTCTGGCAGGTTTGACACAAATATAAATTCACGACTTAGTAGTTAGGTATCTTTTCCATGACGTGCTTTAGAGTTCGTTATTCCACCGATAGACTCTCGTATACCATGGACAAGCGGGTCATTCCATCTTATCGACTCAGGTACCACTGTACGCGATCATTTTTATTTATTAGGACTCGGGGTGCAATCCTCGAAACTGATTCACAACTACCCTATCATGTTATCGATCACATCGTGACTTATTATTACCAAATATCATGGTACGATATCGCGACTCAAATATTCCTAACCTCATTATTCCTAAAGCCATATCCTAGTCTCTAGAGTGAATAGATTGTAAGCCATTCTTACTTTTAGGAATTTGGGGATCACCGATTGATTGAGGTAAATTGGTTCTCACTAGGATGATAAATTAGTGACTCGTGAACTCCCACTTTCTTTTAGATCTTTTGGTGTCCCTTACCGTGACTTTGATATTTGAAGTGTAATACTAGCTGTTACCTTCCAACAAAATTTATATGCAAAACTTAAACGAGTCCACCTTCAAGTAGACATATCATGTCCCACACAAACACATCTCCTTGGACTCTATTATTATGATACGACTTTCAGGTCAAAAGGGACTAGCGATAACCTTTACCATAACACCGATGTACTTTCGGACTGCAGTTAGAGATCCAACCTTGACTCAAATGTTTTGGTCCAATATATGGTTGTGATCTACTCGAAGCTCTCTACGCACATGCCACTAGTGTGCCACTCAATAGAGGCCTTGTGTGCTACTTAAACATAAAATTCATGGAAGGCGCATCTCACGACTTACAGAACCTATTCTACCAACCCGACGAGAAACTTGCCCAACCACTTGAATTTGAACCTATTCTAAATTACCCTAACCTAATAGGGATGGTTTAAAATTCTATAAAATTTTGTCCAGCCACTATAGATTAAAATCTAAAGTCATGCAATCAAAGATTAAAGTCCAATTAGGGAACCTATTGAGACTCAGTTAAACCCATCATAGCCCATCGCCATATTGGGACTATATATAAAACCAAACTTGATGAAATAGGTGCTTACCCCTATTATGTAGGTCCCACCTCTTGGCTCACTAATTCTTCTTACATAGATTTCGTAACTGCATCTCTTCGTAGCCTATGTTATGCATCTCTCGGTACCAACTTGCTTCCGGATATACTTGACCAAGATCTCTCATACCGTCTTGACCAAACATAATTAATATATGGGCCATATTAAATAGATAATACCTAGACTTCCTATAGAGTCTGTGACTATGATTGAAAATACCTCATACTTCTTATACCTCCTTGAAATTTGACCTTCTTAGAAGCCCTATTACTGTGCTTTCCCCGATTAACCAACATCTATAAGTTGGGTAGAACATTGAACTTATTATACTCTACCTCTTACAATAGGATTACAATCGTGACCGTTCTTTCTCTGTATGGAATTTATGAAATGATCTTTTATTTGCATTTTATATCCATTTGCCCGTGCGTTTAGATAACTACGGTAACAGATTGTAACCTAAATTCTTCAAGTCAATCATAGAATCATTTTTGTTTAAATCAAAAGCAATTTTTTTTGAGGCAAATAGATCGCAAGCCTCTCTAAGGAACATAAGATTTTGGAATTAACAAGTGGTTGGAAATGATTGGTTCCAATTAGACTAATAATTCAATGGTTTATAACGTCGACCCATATTCTATCATATGATACCCTCGACAGTGATTTTGATAACTGAAGCACAACGCTAGCCTTTTCATTTCGTCAAAGTTTACACTCACGAACTAGACTAGTCATGCTA
Organism: Iris pallida; assembly: GCA_029216955.1. Lineage (NCBI taxonomy): Eukaryota > Viridiplantae > Streptophyta > Magnoliopsida > Asparagales > Iridaceae > Iris > Iris pallida. Next base: position 80,575 of record JANAVB010008146.1, read on the forward strand.
CTCATATGACATACATGTCCCACACAAACGAACTTTCTACTGCTCCATTTAAAAATTACACCACGTGTATGACACATTGTTTCCTCAAAACAAACCATAGAGACCCAAATTCGACCTATTCGATTTCATCCATACAAATATCGACCCATTCCCTTAACTAAACTGAATACTCAAGATCTATGTAAGACGCACACCTATGACGTATGCCTTCCAACAAGCAAGCGCATGCCTCCTATACAACACCAAACTCACCCACCACATATTAGTCATTTTGACTTAGAGTTTTCAAAACACTTGCCTAATTATATTATATAGCCTGGGTTTTTTAATTATCATCGATTCTCATCACTTGGCCATAAATTCTTCTTTCCTAACTTTCAAGCTCACTTCTTAGTTTCCCATGTTAGACGTAGAACGAATCCTTCTGAACCGACACACCTTAGTATATTCCAACAAGAGGTCGCTACCAGCTTGTCAGAAGCATGACCCCTAGAGTGACAATGTTTGATTATAGTAACTTTTTTATAGTTGTTATTGACCAAGAACGTTATAGTGTTATCGAGGCTCACTTAGAATCCAAGACTGTGGTCAGAAGTTCCAATATTCTCGTGCCCCTCCCTAGAAATTGTCCTCCTGAAGGTCTTGTAATGACGACGATCTTTACAGGTGGCCAACTTCTATAAGTTGGGTAGAGTCTGGAAGGAAGCATAACCCATCTTGTAGAATATGAGGTCAATTGGGATTCCTATGACAACCACCCGTCCATCCTTTCAAAAATTGAGCTATGATTTGACGTACCTACTCTCCCTCCGTATAGAATCTCGCAATTCTTGATATTATGATTATTTTTAATTTCGAGGACGAAATTGTCATAAGTAGGGTAGGATGTAAAACCCTTTATAATTTAAAGGAATATTTAAATTATTTTTGGGTTTTATTTAATTCTAATTTATTTTTATCTTATTTATATTATATAAAAGGACTATAGCTATGGTTGAGTTTGAATATGCAAGACGACTAGAAAGTATGGCATGCCTAGCGTAGTCGGGTGCTTTAACTAGTATGCTAGCCATGTTAGGAATGCCATGGTCATATTGTAATCTCTTGCATGTTAACCATTCAAATTATGGCACAAGTTATTTTTATTTAATTAATTAGTTAAGAAAACCTTTATGACTTTTTAGGAGACCCGGTTGCACCAAACATTCCCAAACATCTTCCAAGCCAAACCCAACCCTATGTAGGCATGTTGAAAATTAATAAATATTAATAATTATATTTATTTATATTTAATTCAGATTTTTTAGTATAATTACATAGATAGAATTAAATAGTTCTATATTAGGAAACCCCTTTTTAAATCCTCAATCCAATCAACTTGCCAACTCACCAAACAAATAAATCATGCCAAGTGGACCCCCACCATGATAATTTCGGCCAAGCAACCCCCTATGGCCTAATGCATCGAATTAAATAGGATTTAAATCCTAGATTGCTTAAAATTCATTTAAGGATATGTTTAAATATACCAACTTATCCCAAATCTTAACCAAATCTAAATCTTTCTCTCCCTCACCTTTGGCCGACTAAAACCCCTCTCCATCTCCATAATTTTAGTAGCAACAAACTCTCTATAACATCTATATATCATCTCCTCCATTGCACATCTCTCCATCCTTCACAAAAACTCATCTCCTCCACCATACATTCCCGAAACCCCTCAAAACAAATCCTAAAAACTCCATCTCCCCCATCCAATCCTCTATAGCCATTATCAACTCTCCATACTTACTAAGAGAGGATTAGCAAGCGAGGATAGCGAAAAAGATTGGAGCTTTGGTGAAGAGAAGTCATCATCACCCTTTCTAGGGAGGATCTTTGGTAAAAACCCAAATCTTTCTTCTAAAAATCTTTGCTAAATTTTGTAGAAAATATATTATTAATTCTGTAGAAATCATATTTTGATAGATTTTGTTAGGTATAATCATCCATATAGGTTTCATGAAATATGCGTAATATTCATGTGTCAGTAGGATCAAATTAACCCTATTGTAAAGGAACTATTAGTTATTGGTGCCTATTTTCAAAACTGAATTTTATGTATGTTCATATACATAAATTAGGATTTTTAAATATTTTTCCACGATTTTAGCAACTCAAATCTGGTCGAAAAAATTGTAGGTCAAAACTAGCTAATTTCGGGTAACCGACTGACCTAGAATGTCCCAAACTTGTAGTATAACTCAACCCTTGTACCTCTGATATTATTCTATGAAATAATTATTTATTTCTATTTAAAATATTTTTGGTTATTTTACCTATTTTGAGTCATTAACTATGTTCCGGACGAGTTTCGGGTAGACTAGCTGACTTATTAATCAACTAGTCATAAATATCTTTAGAAATATTAATTCTGAAATTTCAGAGATAAATCTGTAGAAAAATATTTTAAATATTATTTTTGATTTTTATATGATTTTTAAGTATGTTATTGAAGTAGGGGCATAACTGACTATTAAAAGTTAGAAACCCTAAAACTGTGTTTCGATGTCTCGTGGAACCTGTGTGTGATTGTATGGATTTAAATGGTTTCACGAGATTGAATATAATTTTAACACATTACTTTGACTAATTAAGTCGTATCGTAAGTTTCATAAGTAGTGACTTAATTTAGTTAATTAATTATCTAGGAACGTCAGATTTCGGAGGCGTGGACGCGGGAGCGGCGTTTCATATTTACACGGAATCAGGCAAGACACCTTGCATTTACTGTTTAATTTCTTGCTCAATATCATGCATGCTTTTTTTTTATGTTGTTCTTTCAAAATATATATAGATGCAATTATTATACTTTATGCAATTGGCTTAGAGTTAAGGGACCACCGTATATTTAGTACATCTCATAAACTGTCACGAAGTGCCACAGATTGTGTGTGAGTTGTGAGTCGCATATAGATGCAGACTTGCGTGCTGAATGATCATTGGTGCGTACATGCCGTGCGTTAGGATATAACTGCTAATAGATTTGTGTAGAAGACTTGGCAGTTATTAAGGATTAAACAGTGTTGTGGAGACGACGCATAGATAGTATCATTTGAGGGAGGGGACAGTTATTAGCGTAGGGGATACATTTTATTTTTACACACATTTTGGGCCGAGGGTGACTCTTATGAGCAATACCTTCTGCCCAAGGCCGATAGTGACTCGGATGAGCGCTACTTACTGCCACTCTTTATTTACTCTGCTGAGCTTACAGCCCCTGCATAGAACGTTGTCCTCAAAGTGCATATCACGTAGAATGGTTAGGAACCTTTACTCATGCATACTTTTCTGTTGAGCTTTATTATTCAGTTTATTGGCATGATATTATTGTCTTATTACGTCCCTCTGAGGACCTGGTTATCTCTCCAGGTGTGTCTTATGATTTCTGCAGGTGCTCTAGCTAAGGACATGACTTGCGCTCTATTCTTCTAGATGTTGTTTTTTGGATCGTCATCTCCTTCGCTCGACCAATCATTATCTTGTATAATTTTTTCTTATTTAAATTAGTTGGTTGTGGATTTGTCTTCGCCCAACGATTGTATACATGACAAAATCAAAGTTGCTTTATATTATTATTTATCTTTGTGGATGAGATTTAGTGTCTTGGCTTTCTACATTTTACAGCTTATGTATACATACGAGCCGTATATTTACTCGTATGATTACAGCTGGCATGATACGTATCTAGTCTCAAGTACTTGGGACTGGGGCGTTGCAATAGCACAGAAGGAAACATATGATAGATGAAAAGGGAATAAGTCCAAGATCCAACACAAGCCAAGATATATATACAACATCACAGGGTCTCAAAATATAACATAGAAGCTACAGTCTGATAATGCTAGCTAGATCGCAGTCCAGGCAACCCAACTAATCTACACTACTCTGGGAGTACAAAGTCTAGTGGCTCTACTATAAGGCCACGGTCCTGGACAACTCCATCTAGCTTGAGCCGATAATAGTCGAGCAGTCTGCCTCAGAGTCATCTGTAATATAATCATAACGGTATCATGTCAGGAAAATGAGCAAGTATAAGCACTAACAGCAGTTCTATATGAATTGACAAATTCTATAAGAGACAGTATAATGAACTACAAGACAAAGATATATGAAGACTTGGAAACCGTTCGAAAGCTGAGTTACAACCCTTAAACCAAACAAGAACCGGGGTTATAACTCTTTTTCCGAGCAGAACTTAGTCTCCAATCAAGGTACAATATAAAGGCATGTAGAACATGTGAGTAACTGAATATCATAGCATGGTGAGAATACTGAATGTAGAACAGAACAGGATATATGATAAGTAATATAAAATGTGCCTTGAATTATTAGAGCATTATGTGATCGACAAGGGAATCATGGTAGGGTTATCCACTTGGTCCGACAATCCGCGATGATCTCAACGGAAAGTCATGCCGGCCAACCTGGATAACATGGACATGGAGGTATCTGCTACACCCTACGTGAGGTGAGAGTGGCGCAAGGAAAATAGTGACATGGGTCTTTGATCACATAACCCCTAATAATTTCCCATTTCTGAGTAGTATAATGGACCTCGACATGATACGTCATGACACGAGATTCCCTAAGAGGATAGCTACTCCCTCTCAGGAATCGGTGTCTATACAAGTACAGGAAACAAGACAGGAAATGTACATATATATCAAGAAAATCCAGGAACAACATCTCATGTCATGATCCAACGTATACTAGTCCGTGAACTATCATGACTGAAAATCGAGTAAGACACTACAACTGAATCAGATATAGCAGATATCAAGACAATAAAAACTATCAATTAATGTACTCGCCTGATGTCCTGAGCTGTAGGGTATATCAATGCTCAGAGTGGTAATCAGAGACCTAAAGATGAGATATTGCATGTTAATTTAGGTTTAACAAAATTATGATGATTTATGATGAATGATATGAAATCTAGGTCAAACTAGGTCTCACTGAGTCACACTAAGTCCTGTCAAGTCAATCTAGGTCAAATCAAGTTATATCAAGTCAATCTAAGTCAGACTAAGTCAACTCTAGGTCATACCAGTCATAGCAAGTCAAAATAAGTCGAAGCAAGTCAAACGGGGTCAAGAGTTGACTTACAGTTGACTTTTAGTCAACTGGTCAACCCTGGTTAACTCGGGTCAACTCTAGGTCAACCCTAGGTCAAACTGGTCAAATGTTGACCAACAGTTGACTTTTAGTCAACTGGTCAACTCTAGTTTGGATTTGGTCAAATTTAGACAAAGTGTTGACTCATCGTTAACTTTTGGGTAAAAAGTCAACTCTAGGTCAACCGAGCCAAAATTGGTTCAAAAATGATATTTGTAGGGTGTACCTAACAAGTCACCTAAGTTTCAAGTCAATCCGAATACCTGAACCCCGTATCTTGAATTTACCCGATTTTTCCTTTAATACACTTATCCTTAAACCATTCTAACTTGACGCCAAGTGGCCTTCCCTTAGGAATTTCACTCCGGGCTTCCTAAGGTAGTAGGGTACTAGCCTATACAACCATTACCTACCAAGTTTCCTAGGGTAAGTGGACATCCAGTCCATCTTACGGTCCATATTGGTCGTTTACCCATTATCTTGAATATCTCAAGATACTCAATGGTATCGTGCGATACCATCCTCCTAATCCCACACGCAACCCCAATTTTAACCTAGGAGCCTACCCACAAAATCTAATTCACATTAACTAGGTCCCCTTCAAGTTGGGATGCGTTCCGACGCTCCTAACTGTGAAACCCGCTTCATGGGTTTAGCTAATTATTATTGGTGATTATTATTGTTTGTAGTATATTATTTATATTATTATTTTGGGAATTGAAACTATTTTCAAGATATTAGTAACATGGATTTTTGATTGTCAGCCCGTCCCGAACCTGGTTCCCGGTCCCGGTCCCAGCTCGAACCCATTCATTTATACTTCTTCTTAAATCCTGATTATTTTATTAGTAATAAGAAAAAAAAAAATATATATTTATAATAACTAAAACCTATTTACTATTTCAAACCCCCTGACTTGGCCCCCACGTTGGAAGGAGTCCCCTTCTTTCTTTCTACACCACACATGGAAAATCCTCTCCCTCCTTATATCACCACTCCCCCCCCCACCTTCCCCACATCACCAGCACACTTCTTTTCCCTCACTCTCAAAAGAACTCACCACTCCCCACTCTTTTCCTCACCTCTCTCTT
>JANAVB010008147.1:0-33254 GCA_029216955.1 Iris pallida
TCAAATCCATAGGATTTTATCACCTGATCAAAACATACGTTCCATGATCTGGAAGCTTGCTTAAGTCCATAAATGGACTTCTTGAGCTTACAAACAAGATGCTCTTGGCCCTTTTCAATGAACCCGTCTGGTTGCTTTATATAGATGTCTTCCTCAAGACTTCTATTAAGGAAAGCTGTCTTGACATCCATTTGCCAAATCTCATAATCGAGATGAGCTGCAATAGATAAAAGAATCCAGATAGACTTAAGCATGGCTACTGGAGAAAATGTTTCCTCATAATCGTCCTCTCTTTGAGTAAAACCTTTTGCTATAAGCCCAGCTTTAAAGGTTTCAACCTTACCGTCTGATCATCTTTTTCTCTTATAGACCCACTTACATCCAATGTCTTTTACACCAACGGGTGGTTCTACAAGCTCCCAGACCTATTAGAATTCATAGATTCTATTTCAGATATCATTATTTTTTGCCGAGACTCTGCATCTTTATCTTGGAGTGCTTTATTATAGGTACAGGGATCATAATCTTGTTCCTCAGGGACAAAGTCTGACGACTCTCCAAGAACATATATCTATCAGGTTGTATCACAACCCTCCCACTACGATGAGGCACTATCGGTTGTGGTGTAACATTTGTGGCACGTTGTGCAGTTATTTATGGTTCATCCTCTTATACTGTTGGTACTGAAGTACTTGGTGTCTCACCTCTCAGTTCTTCTAGAACAACTCTACTTGTGGATTTATGGTTCATTACATAGTCTTCCTCTAAGAATCGGGCATTGGTGCTAACAATGACCTTCTGATCCTTAGGACTATAAAATAAGCCTCCTTTCGTTCCTCTTGGATAGCCTACAAACAAGCGTACTTCTGTACGAGATTCTAACTTATCTGCTTTCCCATTCATCACATGTGCTGGACTACCCCAAATGCGAACATGTTTCAGACTAGGCTTGCGCCCAATCCACAGCTCTGTAGGAGTAATAGGTACTGACTTAGAAGGAACCAAGTTCAAAATATAAGCTGCGGTCTCTAAGGCATATTCCCAAAATGAATCTGGTAAATTCGAATAACTCATCATTGATCTAACCATCTCCATAAGAGATCTATTCCTTCTTTCGGCTATACCATTCTGTTGGGGCGTTCAAGGTGCAGTCAATTGGGATGCAATCCCAGCCTCTGATAAATAATCCCTAAACTCTCTAAAGAGGTACTCGCTACCATGATCTGATTGTAACGACTTGATACATTTCCATGACGTTTCTCCGTTTCAGCCTTGTACTCTTTGAATTTCTCAAAGCACTCAGACTTACGGCGCATCAAATAAATGTATCCATACCTTGAATAATCGTCAATAAATGTGACAAAATATTCAAAGCCACCTCTAGATTGGATAGTCATGGGTCCAACACAAATCAGAATAAACCAATTCCAACACATCTTTGGCCCTATACCCCGTTGCCGTAAAAGGCATTTTGGTCATTTCACCTTCCAAGCAGGATTCACAGACTGGTAGTGCCTCCACTTCCAATGAACTTAAAGGTCCATCTTCAACCAGTCTTTGAATCCTTCTTAGGTTAATATGCCCCAATCGCAAGTGCCAAAGATATGTTTGGTTCATACAAGAAGGTTCTTTTCTCTTATTTAAGTTAGATGACATATTATTCATTTCCATAAGTTGCATTGTGGGCGAAATAGGATTAATGACATACCGATTATCAACCAATGCACTGGAACAGATAAAATGTTTATTCTTTATAATAACAATATTGTCATTAAAATAAACTGAATATCCATCCTTAACTAACATAGAAACAGAAACTAAATTTCTTCTAAGTGAAGGTGCATAAAGGTAATCTCTCAATGTCAAAAACTTATTTCTACCAAAAGATAAAGTAACATCTCCTAATGCAATGACTGATACTTTTGTAGCATCACCCATGAACAAGCATATCTCTCCATCACTGAGCCGTCTGGTTTCCTGGAACCCCTGCAATGTATTGCAGACATGATTAGTGGCTCCTGTATCTACACACTAGGTGCTGGTAGATAACACTGTTAAACATGTTTCAACTACTAGTAAATGAGATATACCTTCTTTGTTCCCTTGTTTGAGAAGTGGACAATCAGTCTTCCAATGTCCTGACCCTTTGTACTTGAAATATTTGTCTTTCGACTTTTTCACCGCTCCATGAGGTCCCATGCCCTTCTTTGCTGAGTTTTCTTATTTTTGAATGTTATTCTTCTTCTTACCGCCTTTTGGCTTAGAAGTAGATGCCTTTTTAGAAACAAAAAAAATGACCACTCTGCCTAAAGAGAGATTCAACATCCTGTAGCTCTTTTGTAAGTTCTACCAAACTATACAACCTTTTGTTCATGTTGTAATTAAGGCAAAAATTGTCAAAACTTTTAAGCAAAGTTCCGAGAATGATATTGACCTGGGATTCCCCATCGATTTTAGCTCCAAGGATCTCCATCTCATTCAGATAACCCATCATCTTGAGAACATGATCCCTTACAGGTGTACCCTCAGCCATTTTTGTACTCATCAAACATTTCATAGCAAATTGCCTAGTTGCTCTACTCTGATGTCCGAAGAGTTCCTTGAGGCTATACATCATGTCATAAGCTGTGGCTATGGCCTGATATTGTTGCAGTACATTTGACATAGATGCCAGAATGTAACACCGCGCCATCTTATCTGCCTTTTTCTACTTCTTATAAGCCTCTTTGACCTCTTTATCAGAGTTAGCATCAAGCTTAGGTGGGCATTCCTCAACAAGTACATATTTGTACTCCTCAGCAGTCAGAACAATGTCTAAATTATGTTTCCAGTCAATATAACTTGGTCTAGTAAGTTTTTTTCTTTAAGAATCACCATAAGTGGACTGAAAGAACCCATTTTTGACATCTTGAGAATCACATAAATAAAATTATGTAGGACAAAAAAAACTTTTTGAATTAATTAAATATTGATGCCCTCAAAACAATAATAAGAAATTTACCAACACCTTGAACACCATGAATTAGCATGCCACGATAGTGTGGACGTATACAAATTCAACTTTGTTCAAGTAGGTTTTTCTTATTAATTTTACTATCATGTCAACATAACTTTATGATAAATAAAATTAATATGTTGGTCTTGCTCTGGTCATACAAATAATAGCAGTGACTCCGATGGGAAGGATACCATTATTTGTATCTAAGTGTATACCATTACTTAATACTAAGTCCATCACCTTGTAATGAGTTCCTTCAGATGGAGAAGTAAACACATACTAGGTAACTTTCTACAATTATCCTTAAGAAAGTTTGTACTGGTGATCTATAATTATACTCATCCGATATGGAGGAAGGCACTAAAGCCAACGCGCAAGTATAATTACATCACCTACAAACCAGTAATGGAGACCATAGGATTTATACTAAATAAATATCCTCTCCAACTTAGTTATTTAACAATAAGAGTTTTTCTACTAGTTGATATTATGTCCATGTTGTCCATTACTAATGTAGGCTTAGTTTTTCAAAAAAAACATCCACACAATGATAACATGCATAATCAGAAAAAGCAAAATGATAACAAATAAGAGAAAAATATCCAACTATTATGGTCATCTTTCCTGCTCCGTCCTCAACTATCCGAATCCAAAATCTGGCGTTGTACACATCTATTCGGGGTTCGTGGTTTAAACAACATCCACGACATGTTCGTGGTTTAAACAACACAATTAAAAACATGCATTGGACCATAATAGTTGGATCTAAGATGCCTGCAAAACTGAGTTAGAACAGATCTATATCTACCAACTATTACACAGCGCAGGTTTTATTGGACAACATGGACGTATCAATCAATACGCAGATCCAAAGTGGCTCTGATACCAATTGATGGAATGGATTCCCAGGACCCTTACTTTGGTGTGCGTATTAATCAATAGAAAGTTAAACAGATTTAATACGTGTTCTAACCCTTCATAGGCGAAAACTAGGGTTCACAAATTATACCTGCGGCAAAAAGAAGACAAGTAATTCCTAGCAATCTTGAGCGAACGATCCCAAGATCTTTTGCACGTATTCCTTCCTCGAGTTGGACATCGTGTGGGCGACGATCTCTCAACCTTTTCTTCTCCTTGGCAGCCCTCTCTTTCTCTCCTTATGGGAATCACAAATTTAGAGAGCTTCAGATTTTTGATCAGTAATTTGGCGGCCAGAGAATAGAGGATATATATAGGATACGACAGGGACCATGAGGAGAAATTAGGGTTAGGCCTCCTAACGGATTTGGATATCCCGTGTTCAGTCTGAACACACAATCTAGGCCCATTAACAATAGCTCGGTCCACTAATGAGCTATTGTTACACTACCTCTCTAATCCCAAATTATGTTTGTGGGCTCCTTTTATTATATGCTCGTTTGGCTTCCCATGTTAAGATATCGTATGTTCTTCGATCAAATTAAGTTACTAACAACTATATTGATTCGATATCTTTTATCCTTAAGTTGTACCGCTCAACTTTATTTGTCATGTCGAATATAATCCACCTGCAGGGTTTACATGACAATCCTTATGAGCTCCTTAAGGGGACATCATCAACCCGATGTATCGGGACATGGATTCCATTTATAATCAACAGCCCATCATACATACAATGTTAATACCCAATTCATAGAGGTTGTTGATCCATAATGACTCTTACTCTTTTATGAGTCAAAGTAATGCACACTGTATATACATGTCTATTATTATATCCTACACACAAAGTGTACTAGTGTAAACCTATAGTCAAGATAGACTAATACCATATTACACTACAACCTTTCCAATAGATTATCCAAGTCCATCTAGGTTGTGAACTATTTATATACTCCATTTAGGGAACTGATAATATGATCTTCTATGTGACACCACACACCATATTATTTATAATATAGAATGTCAAACATTTGCATTAACACTTGTAACAAATACAATATGCAAACATTTGCCCGTATAATTCTCATTCAAAATTTAAGGAAATAAGGTTACTACAAAAGTGATACTTTTAGTATATAACCCTAACAACAAGGACAAGGGATAGCACACTATTCCATGATGTAACACTGGCCCATGCCATAACTAGGATGGAGTGTGACTTGACATTATCTAAGGTCACCTAACCATTCTAGTGTGAATATGCATTTTAGAACAACACTCAACATAAGGGCAAACCAACTGACCACTACTACACGAGTAGCGCTCAAGCGAGCCACTAGCACAACACACGGGTAGTGCTCTGGAGAGTCACTAGCAAGTACACGGGTAGTGCTCAAATGAGTCACTGCATGTCTGAAACGATCCGACACGACTCGATACTATATTGTCCAAGCGTATAGTATATGTCCTCCCTACCCAATGCTCATATTCATGTTGTATCCATAACATATTTATACTAATAACTGCTAAGTCTTCTTGCATACAATTCTACTAGTAGTTATAACCTAACACATGTGCACGGGTGATTAGCCAACACGCGAGTACCTCTATATGCTACTCATAACTCACACACCTCTCGTGGTACAGTCGTGACAAAGTTTATGATAATACACTAATAAACGGTAGTCCCTTAACTCTAGGTCCATATGCAAATTAAAAGACGCGAAGAAAAATATGACTAACATTTTGTATAACTGAAAGCAAGTAAATCACGAACTGTAAGGATGCAACTGGAAGAACTGGAAATAACAGACAGTAAATATGAGTTACTAAACAAAAAAAATTGTAGACTAGATATAAGTAGTAAATATGGTAAGGTATCTTGCCTGGTGTGACATCTGGTGTGGTACGATGATCCGACAAGTCCTGTTTTGTCCAATAGCCGGGGTCGAGGTGTGAGGGTCCGAAATTCACGAGAAATAGAAATGCGGGATCAGCAGTGATCAATAGTGATAATCGAGGAGAATTTATGAAATAAATACTTATACAAATTTTTAGAAAATACTTATAATACTTAAAAATATATTTACTAGTAAAAATATTTTTTACGAAAATACTTGAAAATAGTTTAAGTATAATAATTTGGAAATTACATCTTATTAGTCAAAATACTTTTTGGGTAGAAAAACTCTAAGTTGTAAAATATGGTTTAGGTGAAATATATTTCACAAATTAAAATATATTTTAGATAAATAATTAAAAATATTCCTAAATCATTTAGGTCAAAAACTATAACTTGTCAAATATATATACATTTAATCGAGAAGAATATTAGTGTTTAAAACTAACTTGAAATTAGTTAGACAATATTTATACAATTTCTAAAATAATAATAATAATACAATTAACAAAACAACAAAATAATAATAATAATAATATATAAATAATAGTAATACCAAAATAACAAATTTATACACTGAAACTATGTATACAAAATCATAATAATAAAAAGAATAATAAATAATAAAAATATTAATTATGGAGTATATTTGTACACTGATGCTAAAACTATTACTAAAAATAAAAATAAAATAAAAAAAGAAACAAAACAACCAAATTTTTGGGTTAGCTGTTCCCGCCCTTGGGAACAGAGAGAACTATTATTCTCTGATAAATAAGGGGGAGGGAACTATTGTTTCCTGTTAAAGAAGGAAAGAAAGTATGTGTGTGTGTGTGTGTGTGTGTGAGTGAAAGAGAAAGTAAGAGAACAAGTGTCAGAGATGGAGAGGAAGAGAGCAGGGGAGCTAAGAGCGGAGGGTGAGAGAGAGAGAGAGGTCGGAGCTGTGAGCTAGCGAGAGAGAGCCTGTGCGGGATCGGGGGAGAGGGGTTTGCGGAGGCGGCCGCTACTGACAGGGCGGAGGATGGGTAGCTGCGGGCGAGCGGAGGGTGGAGCTGGGAGTTCGTCGACGATTGGTGCAGCGGCAGTCGAGGCACGACGACGGGGTTAGGTAAGGGGTTTTGCCAATTTTCTTTTTTTTTCTTTGTTGGGTGGCATTGGGGTGTGTGGCCGGTTGCGGTGGCTCCCCGGCAGATGGTCGAATCTGGTAGTGAGGTGGTGGCTAAGGGTGGTGGTGATGGTGTTGGTAGGGGCTGTGGCAGTGGGTTGGCTGTGGCCGGGAGTGTTGCTGGAGGAGTGATAGGGGTTACGGTGGTGGTGTGATGGCATTGGGCCGACGACTGGAAGGGGTGGTAGCCGGTTGCTGGATGGGAGAGGGGGAAATGATGGCGGTAAGGGGTGGTTGGGACTGGACTGGGTTGCAGGTGGCCGGGGTACAACGGTATAGAGGAGGTTCAACCGGGGAGTGGCGGCGCCGTGGTGTGGCTGGCTGTGACGGGGGCTACGGAGGAAAATTTTAGGGTTAGGGATTTTTGTGTCATGGTGTATGGGGGAACAATATCAGGTTGTATTGCGGGAGTATCTGATACGACACGGATAGATGTCCGAGATTGTTGGACACGATGAGGGTCATCTATGATGTAAATATAAAGGTTTAGAAAATATTGGAAAGACACCCGAGGTCGGACCCGAGGCCGTCACGATTGACATGAATAAGTTTGGATATGGACACGATGCATGACACTTTGTGGTCGAGAAAAATATTGTGGTAGAGTAATTAATTTCGAAAATCAAAATATATACGTGAATTAAATTTCATGTACTCGCATGCAAAAAGAATATTTACATAAAATATAGTTTTCTAAATTACTACTTATACTTGTGCAATAATTAAAATAGTCTTTATATATAAAAAAATAAAGTTTGGAAAATATCGTGCTAGCACTTTATAGAGAAAATATTTACCTTATACTATTTTTGAAAATATACTTATTTTCTATATAGTGGAAATCTTGTAGTAAATCTTCTTATAAAAATATATGCTTCGCACTCGACGTACAAATACTAAAAGTAAAATTCAATACCAAAATTAATTTTTTAAAAAATTGTTGTAAAAATTTAGGAGGTTACATCATGCCCAAGTTATAAGAATTTTGTCCTCGAAATTTAGGAATAATTAGGGTAGGTATGGTTGAGAAGATCGAAAGAATTTTATCGATAAGAATTCGCAATCAATTTATGCAGCGAGGAGAAGAAAAGACATACAATGGTAACAAGCAATTTAGATAATTGTAGTTTACATAACTAGGAAAATAAAATCAATGGGTGTAGTTTAGAAATGATCATGTAGATGTCATCCCACTCGGTATCTAATTCGATCGAGACTAATCACATAAATGCGTAACCTCACATAGGTAATATGATCAATACTCCAATACATTTATTCTTTAATAACGTCATAATTGTCGAAATTGTGGTTAAAAGGAAAATCATGAATGTTGCAATTCTTCCACTTCCTTCTAATATATAGTTGCTTCCTCAATATTTATATTCATAAATTTCCTTCAACCACTTTTTTTTTCTTTTTTTTTTCCATTTCAAGATTGAACTCCACCAAGGTTCTGCCTTCTTCAAAATAGTTATATTTAAATTCAATAATAGAATTTCAATACGATCGAAACTTTGAATTCCATAGTTCTCTAATATTCTTTTACAACCTATCTATAAGAATAAAAGTTATCAAACTCATCCTAGGAGATATTCTGCGTCCATCCATCAACATAAAATTTAATCCTTAAGCGTCAATATTTAAAATTCTCATTCTCAATATTTGATCAATCCTTGAAAACAAGTTTGTCAATCTAAGATCCACTCATCCTTGATTGTATCTTCAAACACAACCTTTTTATTATCACAAAACAACAAAAAATTCAATCTTTTACTATTCGTGCCTTGCTCGAAATTTAACATATAACGTATTCCTCATAATCGCATATTCATCTTAACCAACTATACCATTATTCTAGTCATGTATAACTGAAGGGTGTCAGGATTCAATTCCATATTCGCACAAGGGAATCATATAGGAAACAACGTTCGCATGAATCACAGAGGAGCTTCAATGAAAATCTTCAATGAGTGTAGCAATTCAATTGGGAGGGAAGAAGTCCATATGGTTAGGTTTAAAGATTGTGGTAGGGGTTTAGGTAATGAGGAAGGGTTGCTAATTAATGCACGAATAAAGGATGTTATGGGCAATAAAAAATAACGTAAA
This sequence comes from Iris pallida, assembly GCA_029216955.1. Lineage (NCBI taxonomy): Eukaryota > Viridiplantae > Streptophyta > Magnoliopsida > Asparagales > Iridaceae > Iris > Iris pallida. Next base: position 9,088 of record JANAVB010008147.1, read on the forward strand.
AATAATTTGAGACTAGTAAGACATGGTTTCTAGAGAGAAGATAGTCTTCTAGGTTGGGGTACGATAAAGGGAACAATTCCAATCATTTTCAAGTTTCAAACGATTAGAAGGTCATGATAATAGATATATATTTGAGGGATGGACAAGTAAGTCAAGATGAAGATATAGTCACATGATTTGGTCGATGACTAACTACACCTGTGTATACAACTATCATGACCATAGGTGATATGGCAAACGAAGGTGAGATACTCCTATTCTTATTAGGATGGCATTATGTCACTCTTGGTTTCCTATCAAGATGTATTCCAATCCTTAACTTCAATTTTACTCAAAAGATCCTTAATATATATTTCAAATTTCGAAATAAGCTACCACAATCTCTTATCATTTTAGATCGTCAAGCCAAATTGTAACTTATGGTTTCAAACTCTCCAATCATTCTCGAAATAAACTCTTATCATACCATATATTTTTTTCCAAAATACAATTCAAATCTCACACTAAACTTCCACATTCTCTTGTCGGTTGAGGTCGTCTAATAAAATCATAACTTCAAAAATTCAAAAACTCTCTAATAAATCTCGAGATAAACTCTTAATATATCACAAATCATAATTTTAATATCATCAAAATCTAATACACTTATCAACCGTAAATCCTACGACACAATTTAAAAACTTACGATTTTTCTCCAATCGATTTCATATCCCAAATAAATCATAAATATTTCTAAAACCTTCAAAAATCAAAAATAAATTTTGTTTTCTCAATCCTTTATAGAATCTATCGGCCCTCTCGTGAATACCGCCTAGTAGCATGAAAATAAATTCTAACTGTCCTTCGAAGTTGGTAATATCGTTGTAGGAACGATATGTAAAGTGCTATACTCTAGATAGGGTGAATAGAGTAGGAAGCGGAAAACTAGCTATTAAAAAATTGTTAACAGCAAGATCACTGAATATATCACAGATATGTAAATATAAAAGTAGAGATGAGAGAGAAAATACAAACACAAGAATGTCTACTGGTTTTTCTCTTGTGAAGACTAGTTTAGTCGGAAGAACTCTAGCTTCCAGTTGAAATCTACTATAGAAAAATGCCACAAGTTTTTATGCGAAGTTCTTGTAACTTCTATAGCACGAGCTTTGATCCGAAATACTCGACCAACTTCAATTGTGAAGTGTTCTTCAACCAAGCGTCTGATTACAATCACTCTAAAACTTTTAGACCGTACCGTACTGGCAAATCGACTAGATGATTATAACAGGCTTGGAATTTAAAAATGAAAGAGCTTAGAAACCTTTGGAATACCGAAGAAGGCTTAGAGAGAAAAGAAGAGAGGGTGTGTTGAAATGGTAGAAATTCTTCATTATTTATAGGTTTTCTAAAGATAGAATCTGGGCAGAATTCTTCAAGAGAATCTCGGTAGACCACAGTGACATCCGTAACTACGGGAAGACTGAGTTTAAAATCCAACGTCCACTAACCGAACTCGAGGCAAATTCGGGCCGAACTCGAGACAAATTCTTTTGGTGTCTAGAGTTGTTTTGTTAGGGTTTTGGGCTTTTTGAAAAGTCAAGCAGTTAGGAGCTTTTGTAAATCGGTTTATTTTTAAAACAAAGGAATATTTTGAACTCATTTTGGGGTTGCCTATTTGTCAGTACGACTCGGTGTACATCGTATTCCTAGACTAAATAAATTGTGAAAATTACATTAAAAGTTGAAATACAGACTCAATGGCAAAACGACTTCATGTCTTGAACGGTAGCAGTAGCAGTTCTCAGCAGTCATCCAAGTAGCCCTCATATCGAGACATGATTATATCAATTATTAAAATTAGGTTTGACCATGACCAATGGGCCCACAATCTCTCCTATTTTGATAATTGAAAAACCTTGACCGATATAACATCTTGATTTTGATTTGAACAAAAATATCAAAATTTATAAGGAACTGTTCTGTTCTGTACTGTACTGTCTCCTTATCTCCTGAAATAGATGTTAGATCCTTTTCTCCCCAGTTGTCACTGAGCAAAATAATTGCAAAGAAAGAAGCAAATGTTGAAGAAATACAGAAAATATATAAAGAATAACATAAATTTCACAGGCAGTTTTATGAAGGAAGCATAAACTAATATAAATAATGCTACGCATAAAATAAGAAGTGCATACTAAGAAGAAAATAGAGAACAATACACGCTGAAATAGTAAATGCATACTAATAAGAGTTTGAAATATATCAACTCAGTAAACAGTCACAGTACTAAAAAAATAAAAGATAAAGGACCAGCTCCAGTGTCATCATCGTCATCAACGCAGCATACTATCTTGGAATGTCAAAGCATTTCCAAGCATACATAGACAAATATAAAGTCTAATCATATACCATCTAGACAAAATATAATAATGTCTAGGTCAAAAATTCTCAGCAGCTAAACATAGTCATCATCGTCATCGCGATCAGTATAGCCACCATATCCAGAAGAAACAGCTCCAGAAGTGCCAACTCCGTGAGAAGGGTATGGAGTAGCACCAGAACCATGGTACCAGGAATAAGCGTTACCGGCTCAAAGATGTGACGAACCGCCTCATTCTCATAGCGGTAGCTAGAGACAATGGGATCTCGTAGAAAAGAACTAGCATGAAGACCAGTCTGGGCAAAACGTAGAATCGTAAAGGAGTTTGCCAGGGCCTGAAACCAACAAGCATCTCGAAACCCGTGTTCCCTCAATGTGTCAGTCACAAACACTCGCAAAGTGTTTTGCTCATCCAGCTGAGCATGCCGCATATCAGATAGGTGCTGGTGAATACCGTCAAAAGATATAGGGTAATCCTAAGGAGTTGGAGGTGGTGCAGTATGAGGAGCAGGAGGAACAACTGTGCTATAATGAGAGAGAGCTAATGATACTTGGGCTCAGAGTCATGAGCACAACTAGATAGATCGATGTCAAAGTGCTGAAAGATGATTGGAAGAATCATCGCGTAAATAAGGTTCTTGTGCCTTTCGCGACAACGACCCATCATCTGAATAATCATCTTGGATATAAAAAACGGAATCCCCTGACGAATATAATATAAAGCAGACATTTCAAGGGTGGTCACATCATCCTTGGAAGTGGATTTGGGTAAGATAGTGGAGTAGACGATGTGATGCAATTCATAGAAAAATAAGTTCAAATGTGCAGCTTTGAACTTTCAAGAATGAACTCGATCACGAGAACAAAGTTCATTTTTAAAACTGTTTAAAGTCATGTCTCCGAGAAATTTAAATTCAGTGATATCGTCTAGCGGAGCACCTTCATTTGGAATATCAAGGATTTTCGCTAGGTGCTCCGCTAGAAAAACTCATTGAACGACGGGGCGTCCACTTCATCTGCATACCATAATAGGGATTGGTCATGTGTTTCGAAGAAAAACTCATTGAACGCCCCGTCGTTCGATTGGACCGGCAAAAAAAGCGATCCTTGGATAGGATCCGAAGATGAGGCTTTTTCGCTAGCCGTCGTCTTCTTTGTCTTAAAAGGGTTGTTGATTCTAGGCATACTTTTTAGAAAAGTATAGAAATTTACAAAATTGAAATCGAAAGAATGAGGAAATTATACCTTCTGAGAATTGAGTATGTGGAAGAGAACGAGATTTCACACACAAATCCAAAATTTGGATGGAAAACTCCAAAGGAATTGAGAGAAATCGAAGTTGAAAATTCTAGGGTTTGTGGAGCTTCGGGCGCGGCTGCTTCTCTGTTTGGAGAAGGAGAGGGTGATGAATAGGAAGGGCCACATTCAAATCTGACATAAAAGTACCCGACACCAATAAAACTCAAGCCGAATTCGGTGTGAGTTTGCCTAGGGTTCGGTTGTGGTATTTTTGTGCAGAAAAAAATGCCACTTTGTATTCATCAGTCCTTTTTCAATTATTTAATTCTGTGAAACCCGCTTTTTGGAATTTAGATTAATTATTTGATATTTAGATTAATTAGGATTATTAGTTTAGATTAGGTTATTATTATTATTGTTGTTGTTATTATAGTAGTCGGATCAGAAAAACATTATTTTTTTAAAATTAATTATGGGATCTTTGATTGCTGCTTGTCCCGATCCCGTGCCCGGGATCCGACCCCGACCCAAACCCAATTTTTCCCGGATCCCGTTTTCCGAACCCATTCTTTAATCCTTTTTTTAAAATGTAATATATATATATATATATATATATATATATATATATATATATATATATATATATATATATATATATATATATATATATATATATATATATATATATATATTTATATTTATTTTTATATATATATATATATACATATATATATATATATATATATATATATATATATATATATAAAATATATATATATATATATATATTGGTTTTACTTAATAAAAAAACAAAATAAACCCCTTCCCAGCTCTCCCACTCTCCCCTTTCTTACCTCCTGCACGACCGAGCTCCTTCCCCCTTAATCTCCCTCCTCCCCCTTTTTCTCCTCATTAGTTACAAACCCCTTCCTCCTCTTCTTCTAAAAAGGGAAATTTGAGCACTTCCAGAGCCATTCTAAATCCCTAAATCCTGTACTTCTCCTCCCCCCTCCTCTTCCCCCAAGCTCCGCTCGGCCTGCAGTCGTGCTCCCCGCGGTCGGCCGACTACCTCTTCGAGCCGACCGTGATCCGAATCCGCGCCTCCCTGCGACCTCCCCGCGGTCGTCTTCGACCGTCGGCCCGATCCGAGCCCGTGGTCGTGCCCTAGGTCGTGCACTAGGCCGGCCGACCCGAGCCACCGCTCCTCCGCGGCCCGCCCTCCAGCGTAAGTTTCGCCCGCCCGACCGTCGCTTTGCGCCCGTTCCGAGGCCGACGTCTCCGCCCCTGCCTCGTGGCCGCAGTGCCCTAGGCCGAGCGCCCCACGGTGGCCGCCCCTGGCCGTCTCCGGCGTAGCTACCCCGCCTCCTCTTCGGTTTCCCCGAGCTCGAACGTGCCCTAGTCGAGCTCCAAGCCCGATCCGCCCAGCGCTTTTCGTACGGACTCGCCCCCTCGCTGTGTATGCTACCCCATGGCTGCGTCCCCGCGAGCCCCGTCCCGCTTCCCGGTGACCCGCAGTTCCACAGATCCGAGCCCGGCGCTATCCCAGACCCAAGCCATGCCCCGCGGTAGTGACAACGCTGTTCGTGCTCTCCTGGGCCACCGTCCGCGCTTCACCCTTATGGTAATTTTACTGTCCACTGTCCCGAACTGTCCGAGACACACGAATTCAGCTCCTATTCTTTGCATCTGAGAGCTCTAGCCGAGCACCCGAGGTATAATCCTGTGTCCCTGTGTCCCTCTCGTAGTTATTCGTTGATGACGCGGTCCCGACCCCGTTACGGGGATCGACATTTTATATTGTTGCGTTAGGGGATACGCGGTTTTGTTGGTTACGTCGCGGCGTAGTTTCTCTTTGGTTTACTGTATGCCGTGGGTTTATTTTCTTAGTTTGGACGTTCCTAGTATCTATATTTTGCTCTTCTGTTGGCATTCACTGTAGACTAATTACGCTTGAGTTTATTTATAGCTTCTGTGGCTTATATTTAATTTGGATGCTGTGGTTGCCTTTTGGGTTAGATATTCATTTTTGTTGGAGATTGGTGTTCCCTGGTTTGGGACATTTTATTTTGTGTGGTAGATCAGTATCGCCCCGTGGCTAGGTGGTCCTAGTTATAAAGGAGGTGCTGTCCAAATTTTTGAACAGTATTTAAAAATGATATTTTATAAGTCTAGTAATTTTTGTATATCAAAACCTATTTTCTAAAACCCTGGTCCTTGCAAATGGTTTCATTGGTTTTGATTTGGTTTAAAGTGTTGGTTGGTTAGTCTCTGTATCCCTATAGGCGACAACCGTATCGGTCGGATGAGCCTCGACGAAACGCAAATGCTACAGGGTTTCCTGTACGTTGAGGCATAAGCCTAGCAACGTGAGATTGCATGACCAAGTCTGAGATACCATCTTTCATAAATTTAATTATATTCTACTTTAGAACTGGTTACTGGCTAGTGCAGGGCCTCGGCCTTCTGATTGGACCGTTTCACGACACTCAGAGCTTGCCTCAGCCTTATTAATTTAATTTAATTTAATTATTGTAAGGGCATAAGCCCAGCTTTTCTTTTATTTTCTGTGGCTCTGTAATTGTGTAGCTTAGGTTTTCTATTTTATTTTCTGGTTGTTGTTTGCGTAGCTAGGCGCATAATTAAATTGGATATTAATTATTTTTGTATAAAATTAATAAGGATTTCTCACATTAAAATAAAATAAATACCGACTACAAATAAATTAATAAATTTATGTTTTCCTATTTAAAGATATTTAGTTTTATATATATTATTAAAATACAACTTTTTGCCAATTAATCGGTAGTTGCTATCTTTCCCAATTAAACTAGTAACAAGCTTATCCAATTAAATGGCAACAAACCTAGCTCGCGACGTTAGACAGTTTTCGGAAGATTAGTTAATAACTCAAAACTTGACTAGGTTTTGTTTCTAAAAATTGCAACTAGCACACCTAGATATGGCTTCCTATGTTTCTAAGTCAGGATTCTCAAGTGTAGGTTTTCGAGGACGTAGTTGACTTCCTCTCCAGTGCCGACATCCTGATCCAGTCATAAAAACAGAGGCAAGTTACGGTTATGCTATCTTATATTTTAATTAGCAATTGTCAAGTTGCATGTTTAAACCACATTGCTACACGGAGCCCTCTCCTAGGGTTCAAATATCGATTGATATTGATTGTGGGGATATTGGAGGAATAATGTAGCATTTATGACCAATATCCCTCAAATTGCATATTGTTATTGTGCGAGCTTACCCCTCATACACACGGGGATAAGCCGTATCGCGTCGCTAGGATGCTATTGTACAACCCAAGCCGGTCATAGACGTTACATATTCAAAACACATTGTTTCAAGTATTGAATTGTTAAATTGCTGGAAAATATTGTTTCAACTGTTTAGCTTACACTATTTCGTTATTATTAGAAATGTGAGGTACATACTCGTACTTGCTCCTTTCCTGACTGGATTCCCTCCAATAGGTGATATTGATGACGCTGAGCTATTGTACAATAGCTATTGATCCTGTGCTATACCCTGCGGTGTTACCAGAGTCTCCCTTGGAGGACGCGGATCCTGAGGCCGAAGAGGCGGCCGTTTAGCTAGTTGCTATTATTTTTTAGTTTCATTATGTTGGAGATTGTAGACTTTTGGTTTCAGTATTTATTTCAGTATTTTCCTTTCCAGTTGTATTTCTCTTTGTTGAATAAAAGTTTTAAATATTCGTAAAATCGTGTTGTGACAAATGTATAGATGTTGTCGAGATTACCTGCAAATAGAAATAGCTTACTGCCGCCGTCTCACAACGGTACAGGCTGGGCATGATCCGATTCGACCCAACAATTTGGGATCGGGTCGTGACAAATTCAAAGTTTAGTTATTTTAAATTTTAATTAATATAATTAATATTATTTTATTAATTAAATTTTTTACACAGTGACTGTCTCGGATTGGCTATAGGGGTACTGTCCCAGCTAACGGAGATTCACAGGGGAATGCTTAAGTACCGTTTCGCTTCGACCTTGGTTGTGGTGACAGACAGATCCTTTGTAGGCTTGTCTCGAAAACGATTTTTGTATATTAAAAAATAATTAATAAAACAAAATTAATTAATATTATTGACATCTAAAATTCCTAATTGTCGACGTAAATAATTGAAACAATCTCCCGCTAATGGTTTTGTAAAGATGTCAGCCAATTGGTTCTCTGTGTTTACATATTCAAGGTCCATATCTCCATTTGTTTGATGGTCTCTAAGAAAATGATGTCGAATCTCAATATGCTTAGTGCGAGAATGACATACAAGATTCTTTGTCAAATTAATAGTGCTAGTGTTGTCACAGAAAATGGGTATATATGAATACTGGAAACCAAAGTCTTCTAAGGTTTGCTTCATCCATAAATTTTGTGCACAACAACGTCCTACAGGATATACTAAGCTTCAATAGTTGATAATGCGACAGAATTTTGCTTCTTGCTAAACCAAGAGACTAGAGCCGTACCTAGGAAATGACACATGCCGCTAGTACTTTTTTATCTACTTTACATCCAGCAAAATCAACATCTGAGTAACCGGTTAGGTCAAAGGACGTGGTTTTGGGATACCATAAGACGACAGAAGAAGTTCCTTTAAGGTATCGAAAGATATGTTTAACTGCGCACAAGTGTGATTCCTTAGGGTTAGCTCGAAAACGTGCACACAAGCAAACACTAAACATTATATCAGGACGACTAGCAGTTAAATAAAGTAAACTATCAATCATACCTCGATACTGTAGTACCCCGTCCCGCTCAGTCAATCGAAGGAATAGAAACACCGACGGCGTTCGGACTTAGCCTTGCAACGGCTGTTCGAAGACATCGCTCGGTCGAGACGACCCCTCGCTCAGGTAGGGTAGTTTCGGTGAACTTGCCTCATCTTAGCCTTCACATAATAAATCGCTTGTTTTCAACTTGCGCAAGTAGGCTTGATAATAAAAGAGACGAATCCACATAACTAAAGGGAATAATCTCGACGGGTCGAATTGAGTTAGAATATGGAAAGGTCCAACGGTCGGCTTAGAGTTGGTGCACGGCGTGCTTTGAAAATGACCCTCGGTCCTTCGTCCCGTGGCTTGGGAGAAGGAAAGTAGGTTGAGTAGTAGAAGTTATGAACGTAGCCTAAGTCATAGGCGTCGCCCGTATAAATGCTTCATAAAGCATGCACGGTCCTATCGTCCAAGGCTTGGCATAGCCTTGGCTTGCCCCATGAGTTAAGTTGGGTCGCACGGCTTATGTTATAAGTCTAGGCACCCAAATGACTTGGTCGTTCAGTAGTCGAACGCATGCGCAGCACGTTTCCGCAATGCGAGGCTTGACACAGCCTTTGCTCGTCGAGTCGTTGTGCATTTAAGTCAGGCAAGTTATGTTAGGCTATCGAAAGTCGATTTAAGACACGGTGCACGGACTTAGTGTATAGGGCATGAACCACGGTTGATTGAATGAGTTTTGGAGAAGGGATTTTTGAATAGACATTGAGTTGAATGAAATGATATGATAACATGGAAAGAATGCTCGCGACCGTGGGTCGTCAAGGGGTCTCAAATGATAGAAGGTTTGATATTGGTTTTGAAAGAGATGGTAACATTGGAAGAGGAATGACTGTATGAGACATCAGTTTGTGTCGAGTCCTGCATGGTCATTGGACAACTTGTCGACAAGGAGGAGTTTCCACGCGCGATAACCCTGGGCGCCATGGGATCGCGACGTTCCAGAGGAAAATAGGTATAGCCGTAGCTGGATGAACAGCTCGGGTCATTCGGGAACTTTCAGCGGGGCTAGCTACTTGCGCTGAAAGGGTCACCGAATGGCAAGGCTATAGTCCAGGATAGCTTGTGGTATTAGTGACCAATTTATATAGATGGGTCGGCACGGACGGCAATCCGCGTGCGTGCCTTTGGATTTAGTCAGTTGAATGTGTGTACAGTTAGAGCACATGGTTTGGTCCTAAGATTTGGCATCAACATAGGCGACGTGCTTCGGTACGAGATGTGGCGTCGAGTCTTAAGTTGTTGGCATATAAGTTGCATAAGTTGGTTTGAGTTGTCTTGAGTCTAAGTCAGGAAATACCGCAAGGCAAAGTTGGTCGAGTGGCACTTAGCCCACAAGTCTTGGATTGGGTCGGATGATAAGTTAGTAGCAAAGGGCCGCGAGGCGGCAAGGGCCGCAAGGCGGCGATACGATTAAGTCATATTGAGTTACGAGGCACGGTATGATAGATTTGTAGCACGATCACACGGGAATGGAGTCTCATCGCGTAGTTGCGTCTCTGATTTTGGCCGTAAGGCAAGCACGACTTGATAGGTTAACGTTGTTGGCACGAGAAGGGTCTTGAGGCAAGACGTGGGTTAACATTGTCGTTGCAAGCACGGGATGGTCTAAAGACACAAAATAGGCAAGGCGTCGATCATAAAATTGATCCTAAGGCAAGACTAAAAAGACAATTGATAAGTAGTGACTATGTTGCACAAAGTAAATCAAACGTGTTGGATTTGTATAGGTGGGTGGGGAGCTCATTCCACCAATACAGTTGAGTACTGACACCCACATAGTTTTCATGTGCAGGCACAGGTAGAAGCTCGTGGCGCGAAACTCGCTTAGATGCATCGAGGCACGGAGTCCCTTGGCGATTCGAAGCGTACGGCCGCATGGAGTAAAGACTTATACGGGATATAATATATGGACGTCGCCTTCCGAAGCTTCCGCTGACTCAAGACTTGTAATTGAGAGATGAGAGAGAGCTGAGTGACTTGTAATGTGAGAAGAGTGAGCTTGAGAGAATTGTAATCTTGGCCTTGTGCCCTCAATGTAACCATTGTTTCAATATCAATAAAGAGCTTCTTTGTATAACTTGTGTTTTGTTCTTAATTTCCGCTGCTATCATTCAATGCCTCTGCTTGGGACTTCTGTACGACGACCCCGTCGCAGCCGCTGAAATCGGCCGTTATGGAACCCGCCTTGCACGAGCGCAATCTAGGCTCGTGCGGCATCACGCCTTAGCGAGGACGACCGCTCCTACGGGAGCGGGGCGTGACATAATGGTATCAGAGCACGGCTTTACGTCCTTGGACTAATCGATTGAATTCTTTAACTCCGCTGTTTCCGCAAACTCTGAATTGTTGCTTCTGCAAAGTGTTATCATTGGTGCGCTCTCTCTCAATTGTCCCACGGGATGTCCATATAATAAGTCTAACTATTTTGCAAAACATAGGAGAACAGTTTTTGATAAAATAAAAAGATGGTTCGTGTAAGCACGGTTGGCTAAGTCGGGCTGGGCATATACACCAAAGTTGCGTCGACCATAGAAAAGTCGAGTGCGGGAATTGAATAGTATCGAGCAAGAATGAGTTGAACTCGATTGAGTAAAGTGAGTCGACTATCGATAGGGGTGCCATCGAGCGACGATAACGTCAATGCGATATAGATGAGCGTGCTTAGAATTTGAGGAATGGTTCGAACAGGAAAATTTGAAGAAGTTGATTTTGATTTGAATGATGAGTTAAGGATTTGTTGAATGACTTCATCCCTTAGTGGTGTATGCGATAGCTTCAGGGATGTCGATTGATTGAATTTGAGGAATTGATGTTATGAACGATTCGAGGGATAAGGATCGAACATGAACTTAAATGTCGAAGAAATTATCCAGTCGGACGATAGCATCGTTGGCACGACTCGAAATTTGGTTGAAAAAGAACATCGTCAGGTTACGCATATCGTCGATGGTGTTGAGGCGTATGAAAGATCGCTATGCGATAACTCGGGGGTACTCTAACTCGGCGAAGGATGACCGTGCAAGTATTATTGTTCGGTTGGATGCTAAACTTAAGATTTTGATCGAAATGGATGTTGGATGAAAATGATCGTGTCTTGATGGTTACGCGGATAACCAAAACGTCGATGATCTTGTCTTGCGCGAGTGTAACCCTAGCCTCGCACATACGTTGCATCGGATTTGGGGCAATCGTTCCGCGTGAGCGCTGACATGGTGATTCATGTCGCGGGGATGATCGAACTCGGAAAATCTGGATGCGGCAACTTTGATTGTCTCGACTTGTCGGTTTGATGCGAAGAAAAATTTGAGGATGTTAGAACTTACGATTGATGAATGAAACTTGAGGATTGAGTAGGTCCAATCCACGCATCGAGAATGAATTAGTCTAGACACAAAACAAGAGTTACGTCCCGATAAGGATAATTATCCCGCGGGAGCGTGCATGGTGATTCATGCCCACCGTGGATAATCTGACTCACGTGAGATCGGGGCACAACATATTGTTAAGCTAGACGACCTTGTGATCGATTGCATGAATTGGAATAGATGACTTAGGGAATGTGAAATGTGAATTATGGTTTAGCGATGAATTATATCGTAGCGTGCTTGACTTGGAAGGATTGATAGGCGTATTATGTCGAACGTGTTCGAAGAAATAGACTATGCGAAATGGCTTGATGAAACGAAGTGATATTGATATGTCAAGAAATTGGTTGAAACGAGAGTTATCGTAGGATGGCTTTGCTGAATGACTCGAACCCCGTGCGACAAATATTGGGATGTACGTAGGGAATCGATGCTCGATGTTTAGAAATCGGAGTGATGCGAGCTTGGGTAGCAAACCCCCGTACTATCAACTTGGTTTGACCTTAGGATGGGGTCAGTGTTGATATTGTTGTTTGGGAACTATGGTTCCAATACTGACAGAAAGACATAGCCTAGCGGTTAGGCAGACGTCCGAGTGCAAAGTGGTAGGATTTGTGGAGGCACCACTCGCGAGTCTCGGTTGACATGTATGAATATCAGGGACGCCCGAATATGTGCACGATCCGACTCGAGTGGTGATGGCGGATTCTCTATCACAAGGCTTGGCAGAAATACATGTATTTTGGGGACGCCTGGAATATGTGCACGATCCAACTAAGTGATACGTTGAATCAAGTGAGACTTGAGGAACGGAAAAGTGTTGAGGATAATGAGATTGTGAGTTTTGAAGAAAGGATTGAGAGTAGCACGAGCGTGGCTCGGATTGAGGAAACGCGTAGGCGTAGTGTGTGCGAGAGTTTTTAAATGTTGAGTAAAGTGATAAGTCTATAAGTGTACTCAGTTAGTTTCGAGGACGAAACTTTTTCTGAGTGGTGTATGATGTAGTTCCCCGTCCCGCTCAGTCAATCGGAGGAATAGGAACGCCGACGGCGTTCGGACTTAGCCTTGCAACGGCTGTTCGAAGACATCGCTCAGTCGAGGCGACCGCTCGCTCAGGTGGGGTAGTTTCGGTGAACTTGCCTCATCTTAGCCTACACATAATAAATCGCTTTTTTTCAACTTGCACAAGTAGGCTTGATAATAAAAGAGACGAATCCACATAGCTAAAGGGAATAATCCCGACGGGTCGAATTGAGTGAGAATATGGAAAGGTCCAACGGTCGACTTAGAGTTGGTGCACGGCGTACTTTGAAAATGACACTCGGTCCTTCGTCCCGTGGCTTGGGAGAAGGAAAGTGGGTTGAGTAGTAGAAGTTATGAACGTAGCCTAAGTCATAGCCGTCGCCCGCATAAATGCTTTATAAAGCATGCACGGTCCTGTCGTCCAAGGCTTGGCATAGCCTTGGCTTGCCCCATGAGTTAAGTTGTGTTGCACGGCTTATGTTATAAGTCTAGGCACCCAAATGAATTGGTCGTTCAGTAGTCGAACGCATGCGCGGCACGTTTCCATAATGCGAGGCTTGACGCAGCCTTTGCTCGTCGAGTCGTTGTGCGTTTAAGTCAGGCAAGTTATGTTAGACTATCGGAAGTCGGTTTGAGGCACGGTACACAGACTTAGTGTCTAGGGCATGAACCACGGTTGATTGAATGAGTTTTGGAGAAGGGATTTTTGAATAGACATTGAGTTGAATGAAATAATATGGTAACATGGAAAGAATGCTCGCGACCGTGGCTCGTCGAGGGGTCTCAAATGATAGAAGGTTTAATTTTGGTTTTGAAAGAGATGGTAACAATAGAAGAGGAATGACTGTGTGAGACGTCAGTTTGTGTCGAGTCTTGCTTGGTCATTGGACAACTTGTCGAGAAGGAGGAGTTTCCATGCGCGACAACCCTGGGCATCATGGGACCGTGGCATTCTGGAGGGAAACAGGTATAGCCATAGCTGGACGAACCGCTCGGGTCATTCGGGAACTTTCAGCGGGGTTATCTACTTGCGCTGAAAGGGTCGCCGAATGGCAAGGCTATAGTCCAGGATAGCTTGTGGTGTTAGTGACCAATTCATATAGATGGGTCGGCACGGGCGGCAATCCCATGCGTGCCTTTGGATTTAGTCAGTTGAATGTGTGTACAGTTAGAACATAAGGTTTGGTCCTAAGATTTAGCATCAATATAGGCGACGTGCTTCGGTACGAGATGTGGCATCGAGTCTTAAGTTGTCGGCATATAAGTTGCATAAGTTGGTTTGAGTTGTCTTAAATCTAAGTCAGGAAACGCCGTAAGGCAAAGTTGGTCGAGTGGCACTTAGCCCACAAGTCTTGGATTGGGTCGGATGATGACTTTGTAGCAAAGGGCCGCGAGGCGGCAAGGGCCGTAAGGCGGCGATACGATTGAGTCACATTGAGTTGCGAGGTACGGTATGATAGATTTGTAGCACGATCACATGGGAATGGAGTCTCATCGCGTAGTTGCATCTCTAATTTTGGTCGTAAGGCAAGCATGACTTGATAGGTTAACGTTGTTGGCACGAGAAGGGTCTTGAGGCAAGACGTGGGTTAACATTGTCGTTGCAAGCACGGGATGGTCTAAAGACACAAAATAGGCAAGGCGTCGATCATAAAATTGATTCTAAGACAAGACTAGAAAGACAATTGATAAGTAGTGACTATGTTGCACAAAGTAAATCAAACGTGTTGGGTTTGTATGGATGGGCGAGGAGCTCATTCCACCAGTACAGTTGAGTACTGACACCTACATAGTTTTCATATGCAGGCACAGGTAGAAGCTCGTGGCACAGAGCTCGCTTAGATGCGTCGAGGCACGATGTCCCTTGGCGATTCAAAGCGTGCGACCGCATGGAGTAAAGACTTATACGGGACATAATGTATGGACGTCGCCTTCCGAAGCTTCCGCTGACTCAAGACTTGTAATTGAGAGATGAGAGAGAGCTGAGTGACTTGTAATGTGAAAAGAGTGTGCTTGAGAGAATTGTAATCTTGGCCATGCGCCCTCAATGTAACCATTGTTTCAATATCAATAAAGAGCTTCTTTGTATAACTTGTGTTTTGTTCTTAATTTCCGCTGCTATCATTCAATGTCTCTGCTTGGGACTTCTGTGCGACGAACTCGTCACAGCCGCTAAAATCGGCCATTATGGAACCCACCTTGCACGAGCGCAATCTAGGTTCGTGCGGCATCACACCTTAGCGAGGACGATCGCTCCTACGGGAGCGGGGCGTGACAGATACTTACGTATGTCGACCGGTTTGTCTTGCTCATTAATATCAAGCTTAGTTGAAGTTGCCATCGGAGTGCCAAGAGGTTTGACGTTTTCCAGATCGAACTTCTTTATTAAGTCATTTATGTACTTGGCTTGATTAATAAACGTCCTATTGTTGGTTTGTTTGATTTACAGTCCAAGAAAGAATTTGAGTTCTTCAATCATGCTCATCTCAAACTCATTCTGCATACACTTTAAAAATTCTTGACAAAGAGACTCATCAGTAGATCCAAAGATAATATCGTCAACATAAATCTGAATTGAAAAAAAGATTTCCTTTCAAAGATTTTATAAACAGTGTAGTATCAATCTTCCCTTTTGTAAAACCGTTATAAAGCAAAAAAGAGCTTAAACAATCGTACCAAGCACTATGGGCTTGTTTCAGATCGTATAAAGCTTTTTTCAACTTGAAAACATAGTCAGGGTTTTTGAAATCAGTAAATCTTGGAGGTTGAGCTACATAAACTTCTTCTTTCATAAAGCCGTTAAGAAATGCACTTTCTACGTCCATTTGAAAAAGTTTAAAATTATGAAAACATGCGAATGTACGTAACATATGAATGGATTCTAATCTCGCAACTAGGGTATAGGTATCATCGTAGTCGATACCTTCCTCCTGGTTGTATCCTTGAGCTACAAGTCGGGCCTTGTTACGAGTGACTAAACCATTCTCATTGAGTTTATTTCGAAACATCCAGCGGGTGCAAATGACCGAATGATCAATGGGCTTGGGAACAAGTTCCCAAACTTGATTCCGTTCAAATTGGTTTAATCCCTCTTGCATAGCATATAACCAAAAATTATCGCTATATACTTCTTCAATAGTTTTGGGTTCTAGCTGTGAAATAAATGCAACACAGGAAACTGTATCTCTGTTAGAGGAACGAGTACTAACACCCCTGGTAATCTAACCTATTACCAAGTCCTTGGAATGGTCAGCCATAAACTTCATTCTTTTTGGCAGACTCTCAAGGTAGCTGCTTTCGGCTTCTGGTTTTGTACGTGCTCTGCTTGGTTGTTCTGTAGGTATTATTCTTGAAGGTTCTGTAGGTGCTGTATTTGGTGTGCTGACGTATTCATCATCATCGTCGATTGTTTGTTGATTTAGTTCATCAAAAGTAACTTTTATTGACTCTTCGATGATCATGGTCCTTTTGTTGAAGACTCAGTACCCTTTGCTTTTGGCTGCATAACCTAAAAATATACCTTCAGCGGCCTTTTCGTTAAACTTTTCAAATTATCTTTGGTGTTAAGAATAAAGCAATTGCAACCAAAGATTTTGAAGTAAGAAACTGAGGGTGTTCTATAGAACCATAACTCATAGGGAGTCTTCTTTGATTTAGGTCGAATTAGAACCCTATTGAGAACATAACATGCTGTATTGACAGCTTTAGTGCCAAAAGTATTTAGGTAGACTAAATTGGTTTAAGATTACTCTAGCCATTTCAGATAGAGTCCTGTTCTTACATTCCACAACTCCATTTTGGTGTGGAGTCCTAGGGCAAAAGAACTCATTCATATAACCGTGTGTGTCACAAAATTGCTCTAACTCTGCATTCTCAAATTTACTACCATGATCACTTCGAATACGAGTGATCATGAATCCTTTTTTTATTTTGAACTTTCTTGCAAAAGGAGACGAACTCAGACAATACATTATTTTTGCGTGCGAGAAAATATACCCACATGTATCTAGAGAAATCTACTATTACAAATGCATATGACTTACCACCTAGGCTAGTAATTCTACTAGGCCTAAATAAATCCATTTACAGTAATTATAGAGGTCTAGTGGTACTTACAGCGTTCTAGGACTTAAATGTGGATTGGGTAGCTTTGTTCTTTTTGCATTCACTACATACCGTATCCTTCTTGAAGGTGATGTCCAGTAAGCCTCGTACCAATTTCTTCGTGGATAGTCTTGAAATTATGTCCATATTTGCATGACCGAGTCTCATATGCCATAGTTGACTCTCATTATTCTTGGCTATTAAGCATCTACCTGCTTTGTTGGCATCTTCCAACAAATAGAAAATATATATATTATCTTTCCTAATACCATCAAATATAGTATTACCAGTTGAGCTATCAACTATACTATATTTGTCTTTGACAAAGTTAATACCATAACAATAGTCAGCTAAATGGCTTATGCTGAGTAGGTTATGTTTTAACTCGGTTACTAGACAGATATATTTAATCATAGGATAGGGAGCCTTACCAATGTTGCCGATACCTACTATATACCCTTTAAGATTATTACCGAAGAAGACGTATCCTTCTTTCTTCTTCGATAGTGTTGCGAATAATGAAGCGTTACCGGTCATGTGCCGTGAGCAACCGATGTCGAGTATCCATTTGCTTCTAGCATGAGTAGGGTGTTCCACATATAAAAGAGTTTTTAGATGAAACTTTTGGTATCCATTTCTTGTAGGGTCCTGAAATGTTAAGTCTTTGGTATCCATACACATATCATTAAATCAACTACCTTTCTTACTCTACATTCAGGAGAGATATGACCAATGGTGCCACAATAATGACATATAGCATGTGGTGTGTTGATGCAGTGTGTTGTACGTGATTGGTTAGTCTTGGTTTTCTAGTTGGATATTTGTAATAAAATGCATGCCTATTAGTCTTCTTGGGCAAAGGTTTGGTTCGGTTTGGTCTGACAGTGTTGGGTTTGAAGTGTTCCGGTGTTTCAGTATTTGACACGTGTTAGGTTAGGTGTTAGGGTTATACACTAAAAGCATCACTTTTAAATTAACTTTATTTTCTTAAATTTTGAATGAGAATCATATGGGCAAATGTTTGCATATTATATTTGTTGCAAGTGTTAATGCAAGTGTCTGATATTCTATGTTGTAGATAATATGGTGTATGGTGTCACACAGAAGATCATATTATCAGTTCTCTATAGAATATATAAATAGTTCACAACCTAGATGGACTTGGAAAATCCATTGGAAAGGTTGTAGTGTAATCTGGTATTAGTCTATCTTAACTATATGTTTACACTAGTATAATTTGTGTGTATTGAACATGACCACTTGAGGTTATTCTCTTTATAGTGACTACATAAGAGAACAAACACCTCTGTTATTATAGATGCTTGTGCTCTTAATACGGATATAATAACTGACATATATATGTAGTATGCATTACTTTGACTCATAAAAGAGTGAGATTCATTATGGGTCAACAACCTCTATGAATTGGGTAATAAAATTGTATGTATGATGGGCTGTTGATTATAAAAGAAATCCAGGTCCCGAGAAGTCGGGTTGATGATATCCCCTTAAAGAGATCATAAGGATTGTCAAGTAAACCCTACATGTGGATTATATCTGACATGACAGATAAAGTTGAGTGATACTACTTAAGGATAAAAGATGTCGATCAATATAGTTGTCTGTAACTTAATTTGATCGACGGACATTCAATATCTTAACATAGGGATCCAAACGAGCATATAATAAAAGGAGCCCATAATCATAATTTGGGATTAGGAAGGTAGTGCAACAATAGCTCTCTAGAGGACCGAGCTATTGTTAATGGGCTTGGGTTGTGTGTTCGGGCTGAACACGGGATACACAGATCCGTTAGGAGACCTAACCCTAATTTCTCCTCATGGTCCCTGTCGTAGCCTTATATATATCCTCTATTCTCTAGCCGTCATATATTTATCAGAAAAAAGAAGCTTTCTCTAAATTCATGATTCACGTAAGGAGAGAAAAAGAAGGCTGCCAAGGAAAGAAAAGGTTGGGAGATCGTCGTCCACCCGACGTCTAACCCGAGGAAGGAATACGTGCAGAAGATCTTGGGGTCGTGACTACTCGAGATTACTAGGAACTGTTGTCTTCTTCCCGCCGCATGTATAATTCATGAACCCTAGTTTCTGCCTATGAATGGTTAGAATACGTTTATATCTGTTTAACTTTCTATCGATCAATACGCACACCTAACTAGGGTCTTAGGAATCCCAGTTCCATCAATTGGTATCAGAGCCACTTTAGATCTGCGTATTGATTGATACGTCCATGTTATCCAATAAAACTTGCGTTGTGTAATAGTCAGTAGATGTAGATCTGTTCTAACTCGGTTTTATGGGCATCTTAGATCCAACTATTATGGTCCAATGCTTATTTTTATTTGTGTTGTTTAAACCACGGATATGTCGTGGATGTTGTTGTTGATCTGGATGTAATTAAAATCACGAGGGTTGATCGTGCTTATAATTTTAATTTTTCAATCTAGATTATGTGAGAACTCCTTCGGAAGGCATAAGATTGATGTAATTTTAATTATTTTTTGATCAATCGTGATGGCGGTGGTGGCTGTTTTTGACGCCAGATGAGATGCTGGTTTTAAGCGGTCCAGAGGCAGATAGATAATTTTCGGTCAAGTCGAACCCCGAATAGATCTGCGCAGCGCCAGATTTTGGATTCAGATAGTTGAGGACGGACCAGAAAAGATGACCATAATAGTTGGATATTTTTCTTCTATTTGTTGTCATTTTGCTTATTCTGATTATGCATGTTTATTATTCTGTGGATTTTTTTTTGAAAAACTAAGCCTGCATTAATAATGGACAACATGGACATAATATCAACTAGTAGAAAAACCCTTATTGTTAAATAACTAAGTTGGAGAGGATATTTATTTAGCATAAATCCTATGGTCTCCATTACTGGTTTGTAGGTGATGTAATTATACTTGCGTGTTGGCTTTAGTGCCTTCCTCCATATCGGATTAGTATAATTATGGATCACCAGTACAAACTTCCTTAGGGATAATTGTAGAAAGTTACCTAGTATGTGTTCACTTCTCCATATGAAGTAACTCATTACAAGGTAATTGACTTAGTATTAATTAATGGTATACACTTAGATACAAATAATGGTATCCTCCCCATCGGAGTCCCTGCTATATTTGCATGACCAGAGCAAGACAAATATATTAATTTTATTTGTCGTAAAGTTATGTTGACATGATAGTAAAATTAATTTAAAAAAAACCTACTTGAATAAAGTTGAATTTGTATACGTCCACACTATCGTGGCATGCTAAATTCATGGTGTTGAAGGTGTTAGTAAATTTCTTATTATTGTTTTAAGGGATCAATATTTAATTAATTCAAAAAAAAATTGCCCTACATAATTTTTATTTATGTGATTCTCAGGATCTCAAAAATGGGTTCTTTCAGTCCACTTATAGTGATTCTTAAAAAAAACTTACTGGACCTAATTATATTGTCTGAAAACGTAATTTGCACATTGTCTTGACTGCTGAGGAGTACAAATATGTACTTGTTAAGGACTTCCCACCTAAGCATGATGCTAACTCTGATGAATAGGTCAAAGAGGCTTATAAGAAGTGGAAAAAGGCAGATAAGATGGCACGGTGTTACATTCTGGCATATATGTCAAATGTACTGCAACATCAGCATCAGGCCATGACCATAGCTTATGACATGATGTATAACCTCAAGGAACTCTTCAGACATCAGAGTAGAGCAGCTAGGCAGTTTGCTTTGAAGTATTTGATGAATACAAAAGTGGCTGAAGGTATGCCAGGTAAGGGACCATATTCTCAAGATGATGGGTCATCTGAATGAGAAGGAGATCCTTAGAGCTGAAATCGATGGAGAATCCCAGGTCGATATCATTCTCGGGACTCTGTCTAAAAGTTTTGACAATTTTTGCCTTAACTACAACATGAACAAAAGGTTGTATAGTTTGGCAGAACTTGCAAAAGAGCTACAGGATGCTGAATCTCTCTTTAGACAGAGTGGTCATATTTTTGTTTCTGAAAAGGCTTCTACTTCTAAGCCAAAAGGCGGTAAGAAGAAGAATAATATTCAGAAACAAGCAAACTCAGCAAAGAAGGATATGGGACCTCAAGGTGCTGTGAAAAAGCTAAAAGGCAAATGTTTCAAATGCAAAGGGTCAGGACATTGGAAGAGTGATTGTCCACTTCTCAAACAAGGGAACAAAGAAGGTATATCTCATTTACTAGTAGTTAAAAGTTGTTTAGCGGTGTTATCTACCGGCACCTGGTAAGTAGATACAGGAGCCACTAATCATGTCTATAATACATTGCTGGGGTTCCAGGAAACCAGACGTCTTAGTGATGGAGAGATATGCTTGTTCATGGGTGACGCTACAAAAGTAGCGGCCGTTGTATTAGGAGACGTTACTTTATCTTTTGGTAGAAATACGTCTTTGACATTGAGAGATTGTCTTTATGCACCTTCACTTAGAAAAAATTTAATTTTTGTTTCTATGTTAGTTAAGGATGGATGTTCAATTTATTTTAGTGACAATATTGTTATTAGAAAGAATAAACATTTTATCTGTTCTGGTGAATTAGTTTATAATCTGTATGTTATTAATCCTATTTCGCCCACAATGCAACTTATGGAAATGAATAATATGTCATCTAACTTAAATAAGAGAAAAGAACCTTCTTGTATGAACCCAACATATCTTTGGCACTTGTGTTTGGGGCATATTAACCTAAGAAGGATTCAAAGACTGGTAAAAGATGGACCTTTAAGTTTACTAGAAGTAGAGGCACTACCAGTTTGTGAATCCTGCTTAGAAGGTAAAATGACCAAAAGGCCTTTTACGATGTCACGACCCGCACCCAGTGTAAGGGTACGAGAAATTGGTACATCCAGCCTATGTCGCATTGTCGGCGGTAGAACGCTGTCCTAGGTCGTAACATCTAACATAATGTGAATATGCTCCAAAAAGAGAACAATATATAGAGTACTACTCAATCACCATATATAAGATGGAATAGAAGATGATAAGATAATCTCAACAGAGAGTCACAAATATAAATAATAAGTCTCGGTGTAACTACACCATAAACAATACCTCAATACAATCACAAATGTCTCATAAAGCTTGATAATAAGAAAGTGTAGACTAAGCTAATGGCAAGTCCTCACTGACTACTGGATCTTGCTGAGGGTCCAGGTCACCTGTGTCAACTAGGCCTGCTCCATAATAAGTATCGCAGTAATCCTCATAATTTGTAATATTTTCAATGGTCCAGTCAGGACAGAAACGAATACATATCTCTCACACAGATCATAATATGAAAGGAAATATAAACAAGCTATAGAATAATATACATGAACTGATGTAAAGAAATGAGACTATAAAAAGAAGAACATGATATAGTGGAATTAGATATACATGATATAGATAAGAAAATTGAATAACTACGTGATTCAGATTACATGTTTGGTTATGTAAACAGGCTTAGGTTATACATGACTTAAATCTAGTTTGGAGTTGTACATGATAATGGTGTAGATCACATAACCAAATAAATACTCTTCCTGCCCCAATTAGTACACAAGGATCTGTCCAGGTTATGTTATTGTACATGAAAGTAGTGTGTCACAAGGCTAGCTAGTCCACAAGAACACTAGGTTATACATGAAGGCTCACATTATCATGAGTGTACATGAATGTCACATGAGTATACATGAATAAATACGAATACAAAGAGTAGACGATGCACATGATAAAGTATATGAGCACAATATACCCGATGTATCCGAGGGGATAACATCGCATCAAGAGATCCATATAGTACCAATCCGTGATAACATCATGACAGCAACAAGTAAACTAGTCTATAACAAGTAAATATGTCCAAACAAGAATGAAACGGTCAGAGAATATACTCGCCTGGCAAACTAAGCTGCTGATGAGAAAGTGTAACTAAACAGGAGTGATGTAATCCTTTTTAAAATAACCACAAGTCACAACGTGGTCTAAAATATCATAAGAAAGGTCTACAATGCAATTCTACAAGATTCTAGGTCCTTCTAGGTCAAAGTCAACCTTGGTCAACTCTGGTCAAACCTGGTCGACTCTGGTCAAACCTGGTCAACTCTAGTCAAACCTGGTCAACTATGAGTCAACTAGTTCGTTTACTAATTTTTAGGTCAAGCACAAGTTTCCAAGTCATTCTAAGTTCGTTTGAGTTGATTGGATCAAGTTTGACCCAAAGTTGACTTTTGTCAACTTGACAGTCAACTCGACTAATCTATGCTCATTGGGCCAATACTAAACTGACTCATACTCCCCCTAGGTTACATTCACAAGCAAACAATTACATATAGATATATATTCATTCATTCCAGTAATATATATATATATATATAATATATATATATATAATATATACACAAAAAAAAAAAAAAAATATATATATATATATATACACAAAAAAAAAAAAAAAAAAAATATATATATATATATATATATAGATATATATATTATATCTATATATATATATATATATATTATATATACACACACACACACATACAATGTATATATATACACTCATACACATGTAACATATACTTAAGCCTGTGAAAAAGAGATTGTGTGTGCGTGTGTGGTGTGTGTGTGTCGATGAAGGGCTGCTACTGGGGGTTCAAAACTAAGACAATTGGTTATATATACAACTATATGAATATACAATATACATATAACACAAGTCTGTTTAAAAGGAAACTTTATATATATATAGCATATACTAATATATACACATATATTAAGGGAGAAAGAAATGTTGGGTTTACGAAGGGGGATTGAAAACTCAGATCTGAGAACGAAATATCTCGACAATACTCATCAAAACATAGATATATATATATATATATATATATCTATATATATATATATATATATATATATATATATTATATATATATATATATCTATGTTTGAATTACATATAATATATATACTAGCTATATATAATATATATATATATATATATATATTATATATATATTTTTTTTTTATTTTTTTTTAATTTATAATATATATATATTTATATATATTAAATTATATATAATATATATATATATTATAATATTTATTATTATATATATTATATTATATATATATTAATATATATAATATAATATAGATATATATATATAGAAAATTATTTATATATATATATAGTATATATATATATATATATATATATATATATATATATATATATATATATAT
>JANAVB010008148.1:0-11530 GCA_029216955.1 Iris pallida
CCAGAAGACCGAAAGAAAGAAATCGTCTCAGTCAGGAGGCGTTCCCTTCGATTCTATTACGATACAGCTACTAAAATGCTGTACCGACGCTTCTACGATGGACTTCTCCTTCAATGTCTGTCCAACGAAGAAGCAGCCGAAGCCCTTCGAGAAGCTCATAATGGAACTTGCGGGGCTCATCAACCTGGGCCTAAGTTGCAGGATCGACTGCGACGCATGAGTTACTACTGGCCAACCATGGCAGCTGATGCTGTCGACTATGCTAAAAAGTGCCATGCTTGCCAGCTTCATGCCGACTTCATCCATACACCATATGAACCACTACATCCTACGGTCGTGTCTTGGCCCTTTGAAGCTTGGGGCATGGACATGGGACCTATCACCCCTCCTTCATCGAGGGGACACCGCTTCATCCTAGCTATCGCCGACTACTTCTCCAAATGGGCAGAAGCAGTTCCACTGGCGGAAGTGAAGAGCTCTAGGTTGATCAGCTTCATCAAGCACCACGTCATCTACCGTTTTGGGGTACCTTGGAGGATTATCCACGATAACGGTCCTCAGTTCATCAGCCATGTTTTTAGCAGATTCTGTGATAAGAACCACATTCAGAACGTGGCATCAACCGCCTACTATCCGGCAGCAAATGGATTGGCCGAGGCTTTTAACAAGACTATCGTCAAGCTACTCAAAAATGTCGTGTCATCCAACAAATACGACTGGGACGAAAAGCTCGGCGAATGCCTTTGGGCCTACCGTATAACGGTACGGACACCGACGGGCAACACACCATTCTCCTTAGTCTACGGGAGCGAAGCGGTACTACCTCTCGAGATCCAGATACCCTCACTCCGTGTAGCGATCACAAATCAACTAACAGAAGAAGACAATCAATGTCGCCGTCTGCGAGAATTGGAGGCACTTGACGAAAAATGTCTCCTAGCTCAACAGCGCATCGAACTCTATCAAGCCCGTATATCACAGGCTTTCAACAAGAAGGTCAAGCAGAAGACTTTCCAAGTAGGCGACCTGGTTCTGGCAGTCAGGAGGCCGATGGTGTTGACTAACAAAACACCAGAAAAGTTCGAGCCCAAATGGGAGGGACCTTTCGTCATAGAGACGGTATACTCAAACGGTGCTTACCGCCTCGCCCGATCAAACGGGAACTTGTTCATGATGCCCATCAACGACAAGTTCCTAAAGAAGTACTACTCTTGACATCTTTCAGATATGTACTTTCACCTCTACCTAGCAAGGGAGTCAGTGGACCTGATCATCAGAGCTCACATACACCTCCCTTTCACAAAAATCCTATACTTTCGGAACCTAGTTGTTCCATTGCATTCTATCTCCAGTAGAAGGACAATCACGTCCACATTACCTCTGAGTTTCTCCTCTACGCCTACAAAGCGGAATCTTACGCTCCGTAAGACTACGCTACCCATTATGTTTACCACGTCCATATTACCTCTGAGTAAACATCCCGTACAGACAATCCCTGCGTTGCTGTACATTGATCGCAGAACTTCCATGTCCATATTACCTCTGAGTAGTTCCGCATATCTCCCCAGAGTCATTCCTACCACGTCCATAACGCCTCTGAGCAGGAAGATTCCATTATTCGAACCCCATATTTGTCACGTCCACATTACCTCTGAGCAAACATGTCGGTTCTCTCAAACTTATTATCTGTACCTAACGACCAAGGTGCGCAAAAGATAATAGGTCCACACAAATCACAAGTTCATGACAACAAAAGATGAACACACCATAAAATTCTTTATTTTTCATCTAAAAAGTAAAGGATTACATCCCCAGCATATAACAAAAAAAAGAAGACTACAAATCCCTAGGCATCATTGGGATTGATGGACAGCTCTTCGATCCGATGCCTCATGTCTGCAGCCCGAGTCTCTGCAGTCGCAAGGACCCGGCGTTCATCCTCCTGCCGCATCATCTCCACAGTCTCGAGAGCAGTATCGTTCTCATGCTTGGCGTCCAACTCCTGCCGTTGGTGAGTCAGAGAAAGAATATGGCGAGTAACAACTGCCTCTTCCTCCTTGGACGAGATGTGCTCAGCCTGGGCCCGCTCAAGATCTAACATAAGTTGGGCCCTCTGGTCTTCTAGGAGGCGAATCCTGGCAGTAACCTCTGCTATACTTGCCTCCAATGAGGCCCGCAGCTCCACCTTCTCTTGTGTAGATTGAGACAGTCTCTCTGCTGCAGCCTCAGCAGCGGCCACCTCACCGTCCCAGATGGCCACCGTGGCCTGATAAGACGACTCAACCTCAGCTATCAAGTTCTTCTGTTCTGCTTCTATCAGAACGGAAAAGTCATTCCGTTGGATACTCTGCAGTTCAGAAAGACGCTGGTCGAGCTCAACCACCGACTCCTCCAGAATTACAGCCATGTGATCGTGGCCATGGTGCAAACGTATCAAACCAATGGAAGAGAGCGCCATGGCTTTCGCTGTCGCAAAACTCCCATTTACATTCAGTACCATTGATACGCCCTTCTGCAATATCTTGTATACTGATTCAACAACAAACTGAACATACTCATCTGTATCAGCTAGCACTTGAGGCGTCATGGCAGGAGTTACAGGAGGTACTGTGATAGATGGCGGGCCTGAAGAAGACCCATCGACTTCAATCTACGAGGCTGAAACCTCGGCATCAACGGACTCTCCCTCAACAGGGGCTTGAACTTCGCCACTGGCCCGAGGGGCCAAGAGAGCGGAAGCAGCCGAGAGGGGCGTCGATATCGTACCCCAAGTAGAAGGAACAACAGGGGGTTCCAGCAAACCCTTACCCTTCTCAAGCTCGGAGGGACCACCGACGTCAGGGGCTACCTCCTCCGTCTCCAACACACTATCAGCAGGCCGTACGGGACCTTCCCCCTCTGGCAAAGCAGCGAGATCAGCACTTGTTCCCTGACTCGGCTCTCCTAGAGTCAGGCTCGGCGGACTAGTCTCATCTTCCTCATCGAATCCCTCCACGGGGATAGAATCTGTCGCTACCTCCTGGTCGGCAGCTACCTCAGCCTCCGCTGCTGAGTCTTGGGTAGGGCTCAACAACGCTGCAGCCGACCTCCCCTCATCATGACAAGGAGAGGAATCAGCCCTCTCCTCTGTTTCAACCATGTCTGTTGCCCCTGTAACAAGCTCACTCATCTCTGGAGGAACGTTATCTAAAGAAGACGAACTCCACTCCACTTCCTCATCTGGAAGCCCCGTATCTGCTGGATCCTCAATGTCAGCCCCCACGGCGGCTTGCACCCTCCCGGGAACTGCTGCATCCTCAGCTTCCATTCTAACATAATTTGGAGATACTAAAATCTCTGCAGGAACGACATTGTCAGGATTCTCCTCCACGGGAGACGCTATAATCGGAGGAATGCTCTCGTCAGAAGATCTCGCCACCTTCTTCGGTTTACTGATGCCCGGTTTCGAAACTCGGGTTTTCTTCTTCAGCGGTTCCTACAAAAGGAAAGCATATGTCACAAAAATGACAGAATAAGCCAGACTATGGGGGACGTCTTTACCTCAGCAGGAACTGATTCCATTGGCATTACAGGCGGCACTGCCGTAGCCCCCACCTTTGGAGTTGTCACTTTTCTCGGCCTTTTTGGTGCAGACGAACCGGCTTCTGCGTCAGCCCGCCTCTTCCCAGCTGGGGGATCTTCCTGAGTGCCTTCCGTTGACGCTGCAGCAGCAGCCCGATATCCTGCCAACTCTGGTGGACGATATGACCGGGCCACCACCAACATGTTTTTCGTAGCCTCTAGTTGAGTTCCAACGATGAAACTAGTCTCCCTGTCATATTCAGGAGGCACAGTATTCATGGCGCAATACAGCTTAACAGCCGAATACATGATCTGTGGTCGAAGGTTATGAACTAGTGTATTGAAATGAACCCCAGTGCACCCGGCATTGTAATATTGCTAATCCTGGGCTCCATCCAGTAAACTTCCAGCAAACCCCAGACTGTTACTGGGGTTTCGCAACATTAGCTGGGTGTAACCGAACTGCCGAGCAAACCGGCTCGGCAAATACGGCTCCAGATAACACTTATTCTGGTTGCGGTAGACCAAGTGGGAAGGCCGAATACTTTGTAACCAACGAAACCCCCATTTCGGCAGAGTGATCGCATCCTCACCGGAGTCTTCCAAATCTTGGTTAGCCCCGAAATCTTTGAAGATAGGACTGACCTTGACGATCTTCCACCCCTGAAGATAAGACAAAACTCTCCTACAGACGGGGACGTCGGTGTGCAGCCACTTCCTCTTATAGAAGCGACAGATAAAGGCGTCACCTTCAATATGATCGTCTTCAGGACCCGGACTCATCACGTTCGGGTGATGCAGAATAAACCATCCCATCAGATAATAGAATGGTAGCTCAGCTCGGGGAAAGTTATCTTTTCTGTCCCTCTCATGGGCCACATCGTCAGCAAAATCTCTCAAACCCCGCAGCAGGTTACACACCATCGCGGGGAGGAGAGCCAAAGGGCGACCAAAAACCAGTTTCACTGCTGGCAAAATGAGGTTCCGGGTCACCCTCTCCACAGAGCCTGACCCACCTGAGAACACACAGTCCCGGAGCCATATCATCAAGTATGCAGTCAACACTGCCTTGGATGACATCCGGTGCATGCAATGCCAGAAACAGCTGTATATATCTTCGCCACTCTCATTTGAACGGGAGGCCTTCTCGCCTAGTCGGCTCATTTCGGAGGTTACTTCCGCGGGTTTCAGCCCTTGCGGAGTCATAAACCGAATCTTCGAAGAGTCTGTCAGGTCCTGCTTGAAGACGTAATCCCTCCAAGTAGTCACATGAGGCTGTGACTTGCCTTTGTCCTTCCGTTGCATCAGATAATGATGGCTCGCCACCTCTTTAAAAACAGCCATCATCTCCGGGTCCTTTTTTTCCAGAACAAGGATCTCTTCATTTGTTGGAAAATATTCCTCGTACGGTTCCGAGCCCCATGGAAGCTTGGACACCTCGTACATCTCATGGAGAGCTAATCCCAACTCCCCCACCGGAGTAAAGAAAGTGCCAGTCTGGGTATTGAAAATTTCTAGGAGTGCAAGGAACATATGCTTGTTGAGGTCCACGCCTGCCTGTGTGGCACGGATAGCGGCAGTCAGCCCAATCTCTTTAAGCTCTGCCTTGAACTTCGACAAAATCCAAAGGGTCAGCTCGTCCCACTTTGGCATGTGGTGACACCAACCTTCAACCCTAAAGCCACCTTTCGGATACATAACCTTCGATGTTAGCATCCGATTTGCAAAGGTCGAAGCACCAAAGGCAAAGGTGTCATTAGGGACATCACTATAAAGGCTCCCAGGGCACAAAGTTCGGCAACTGAACGAGGTCCCAGCTCGCGAGGCGGCCAAAGTATCCCTTTGATTCGAAGTAACATCAATCGAAAGGGTACCCTCCACTGCCCCTCCTTGAGAAGGAGTAAGTTCCCACGGCATCATTCTCTTGGAAGCCAAACAGTAGAAGGCCGTCAGCGGCAATTGACGTTCAAGCTGCCGCATGTACAAGACCATGCCCTTCGCAGAGAAGAACCAGTCTTTCTTGATCTTCAGTACCTTCGCCTCGGTGGAGGTCAAGCGGTCACCAAACAGAAAGGCAGGTTTCAAGAAAGTCGCATCCTCGGACTCAGCGGATTTTAGTTTGCCGCTCTCCATCATACTCTGGAGAAAAACAGGCGACTGATCCCGGATTTGCAACATTCTCTCGGAAGGCTGATTCAGTAGGATAGCAGCCTTCGCGGGGTTAATAACCTCTTCGTCGAAATCAACCCCCATTTGGCAGAGAGAAGCATCCAGATTATTCAGCAAAGGGATAGTCATCGACACTGACACAAGCAAAGACAAAAATCAGGCAACATGAAGACAAAATATTGGGTGTGTCAAGCAGCCTGGCACATCATCAGGGTCTAGACCCATGCGCGTCAGCGGTAAAGCTTCGGCGCATCATCAGGGTCTAAACCCATGCGCGTCAGCGGTAAAGCTTTGGCGCATCATCAGGGTCTAAACCCATGCGCGCCAGCAGTGAAGCTTCGGCGCATCATCAGGGTCTAAACCCATGCGCGTCAGCAGTAAAGCTTCGGCGCATCATCAAGGTCTAAACCCATGCACGTCAGCAGTAAAACCTCGGCGCATAATCAGGGTCTAAACCCATGCGCGTCGGTGGAATAGCCTCAGCGCATCATCAGGACAGAAGCCTATGCGCATCAACGACGAAGAGTTAGGGCACAACAACATGATGCAACTCTTTCGTGTGCCCCAGACTCGTCTAAAAAAAGTTGGGAGACCACACCCACCCGTCACCGCAGGCCGAACGTCGGCCGGAGTCACAATGGTGACATGAGCGTCCTCCTCGACGAATTCCACAGGCTCCTTCCCCTTGCCAGCACCACCACGAGGAATTTTGGGGGCCATCTTCAGACGCCTATTTATAGGCTTGGGCATACGCAAAAACCGACGAGGAGTGACGTCAGCTACCGCTTGGGGTTCTGCAAAATGATAACTGCAAATAATCCAAAAAGATCATCATTAATCTTTTTTGATTATTTTGAAGCGTTATCATTTGCATTAACGGAGAGGAGCATGCGCCCCTTCACTGATGCGGAGTAATCATGCGCCCGAACAGTCATGCATCCCGTCAAAGACACCACCATGCTTTTTATTCAAAGTATTCCAAAACTTGACAAAAGTTTTGAAAATATTGAAGGGGGCCTTTGTAGAAGCATAGAATTTCAGGGCGCATCTATGTGCCAGAATTTCTATGCGCTCAAATACTACTCAGAACATGTGCCAGGGAACTCAAACGAAGTACTTGGCACATCAAGACAGCAAAAGTATAGACAGCAAAAGAAGATTTTTATTTCATATAAAAGTCTATTACATATCTAAAAGGCTTTACATAGAAGAATTTCTACAAAAAGAAAGATCCTAAGACTATAGCCAGGCGCAGCAAACTGCCATGCGACCCCCACCAGGCGCATCATCAGGCAGGCGCATCACTTCAGCATCTCAGTCAGGCGTGTCTCTTCAACGTCTCAGTCAGGCGCAGCCTTCAGCATTTCAGTCAGGCGCATCTCTTCAGCGTCTCAGTTATGCGCATCATAAAGTCTTAGCATATGCGCCTTACTTCGACCCGATCAAATGCTTCGACTAATAAAGCATTTATTGAGTAGAACCTGGGTGGGTGATCAACCCCACCTTAGCAGGAGGAAGAGCTCTCCAAAGCCCAAGGAAGATGAGAGCACCGCAATTCTGATCTGCGGCTCTTCCAGCATAACGGAGACAGGGCTCGAGCATCCTAATCTTTGGATGCAACAGGCACCTTTCGCCTGCCTTAGAAGCCCTCGACCCCGACTTTTTGATGTAACAGTCACCTTCACGAGTGCATGAATAAAGACAATACGTCGTATCTTCATCCTCGGAAGCATCTCGTCAACAGAATATGCTCGAGCTAACAAGTTCATTCGGGAAGACGTGAGAGAACGAGAGGCAAACTCTCTCCTTGCCACTATTTATAGGTCGGGCAAATCAAACCCATGCGCCAAGTGGCGGGCTCTCCGAATCTCGTGCAATAAATTTGGATTAATGGTGATGAACCTGACGCTTCGAATTCAGCCAAGTCAAAACGGCTATTTAAAGCACTTAAAGAACACAAAAGTCGGACTAATAAAGGCACGTCATGCAAAAGGATGCGCCGGTCAAACATCGTGCATCGTACAGACGCGCCCGTCGGTTCTAAAGCACCCCGTATGGATGCGCCCAACAGAGCACAGATCCATGCGTCCTAATCAATATGGACCCATGCGCCCATTTTGGCTCGTCACCCATCAAGCAATTAATGCTCAAGGGACAGAGTTGGCAGCACGTCCCCCAGGACTGGACAGTTAGCAACTTTTTTAGAAGACGAAGCGTCTCTGACATCAGCATCATCATTACTTTCCTCCGACGGTTACGACCCACGTGGCCGACCAACCACTCGCATGCGCCTCAGCGGCCATGCGCCTGAAGATTCACATGCGCCTCAAAAGCCGTGCGCCCAGACTGGTTCGTGACTCCTGAAGGTTGTGAGCCAAAGTCTTCTCATGCGCCCAATCCCAGGCGCATCCTACCAGATCACTCTCCACCAAATCCAAGATCTTTAAGCCATGGACCTACGACACGTGTCCTTTGACTCAATTCAGCCTATGAAGGGGTGCTAATCATCCAAGATCTCAGCAATTAAAAGATTCTCTCCCCTGCTACGTGCCAGCCCACAAAAGCAGCATGAAGGATTCAACCCACAAATGATGGCGCATCATCCATGCGCCTCCCGCAGCTTCAACCACGTGGCGTCCCCACGTACAGGCACATCCTACATATGCGCGCATGAGCAGCCAGCCTGCAAGCTATAAATAGAGGGATCATCTCCTTCTTCTACACACACCTTCAGACAGAGGCCTACATACCCAGTGAGAGAGGCAGATACAGACACTCAACATCTTCTTCCTCTCCGCAAGCTCCAGCACCCAGAGCAACTCAGACCTTCAAAGAATCGAGAACCGTCGTCAGATCGTCAACGGAGTCAACGCATTACCACTCGCTCCATCGACACAGGGACCCAGATAAACAAAAGTGTTCTCCTAGGACTACATCTAAGTCCTACATTGTAACATTGTTCTGTTTGTAATTGAAATTACAATAAAAAGATTTTAATGGCAAACACATACCGATTTCAAATTTGCTTTAAAATGATGAATACAAAAAAATGAGGCGATTCCTGAAAAATAGCACGCATGGCATTTATCAATCCTTTCTGTTTATCCGATATAAAAGAAATTGTATTCCAGGCATCAAAAAATCTTTCAAAAGATATTCTTAAACCGTTTAAAAACCAAGTCCAAGAATCAGTGTTTTCACTCTCACCAACAGCATATACAATTGGATATAGTTGATAGTTAGGATCATGAGCACAAGCAATAAATAAAATACCTCTATATTTAGAGAAAAGAAAAGTAGCATCAATACTAATCACAGGTAAACATCCCCTTAGAAATCCATCAATGCATGCCTTGAAACAAATAAAAATTCTTTCAAAACTATTATTTTCTGTAATCTTCATAAAACATTGGCTACCTGGATTTGTCTCAATAATTCTAAGACCATACTCTTCGAGAATACTATATGCATCAATATAACTACCATTTATTTCGAATAGAGCAAGTTCTCTAGCTTTCCAAGCCTTACAGTATTTAATATGTATTCGATGTTCCCTAAATATATCTTTTACAACATGAGATGGACTATACGACTGATTATCTCAAATTTTTTCAATGATCTGATTTTTAACCCATACAGTGGTAGCTAATGGATGAGAACCAATTGTAAGTCCACCTAAACAAGAATGAATATTTTCTAGCATTGCAATAGAAAATCTTTCACCTCTACCTATGGCTTTAGCGTATACCCTCCAATGATAATTTGAACTATTACATTTATATATAATCCCAGTAGCATTATTTAAAGTAGCTGAACAAGTAAAATTACGTCTAATTGCTATATTACTAATAAAACTTCTAAATTTAGAACGATTCTCAAATTGTTTTCCAATAAATAATTCAGGAGTGCTAAGGCTATCAACAGAATCATCAAATTCATCATCTAAATTTTTAATTAGATCATCACTATTTTCATCATCGTTATTAACATCATCTACTATATGTTCTTCTTCAGTAAATGGAATAACTTGATGAGAAGAACTAGGATCAACGTTAAAAGTTATATTACAAGCAGGTATATTACTTACATTTTTAGATGGGGGCGGAGTGACATAGATATTAATATACGGTGATTGTGCATTCACTTGAAGAACAAATTTCCATGCTTCTTCACTATCTACATTTATACAATTAGATACGAAAATATGTACTAATATAAATTCACAGTCGATAGAATATTAATCAATATTATGTAAACTAAGAAACGAAATATTCCGATCAACTAAAAGAACTTGGGTTAAACCCCCTTGATACGCTAACCCATTTAGTACACCTCCAAGCGAGCATAGTATTGTTAGATTTTCATCCATGTTGACAACAAGATGAACTTTCTGTAGGAAGAGAGGAGCTTCAGCTTTCAACGAACAAACTTCTTACTGAATGAGAGAGATGTTGTGAAGTGAATGAGAGAGATATTGTGAAGTGGTTTGATACTTATAGATGGTTGTGGTTTAATATAGCCGTTGGAATTAGAACGTTACAATTGTAACGTTGAGAATTGTAATGTTATAAATCCAACAAAAGATAACCCACCTCAACCAAAAAAAAAAAAAAACCAAACCGTCAAAAACCAACAAAAAAAATTCACCATCATACTAAGGGGACAAGTAAAACCCACCCAACCCAACTCCAACTCAAGTAAACCATAAAAAAAATTAAACCAAACCCACCCAACCCAACTCCAACAACAATCAATTAACCGAACCACCCAACCCAACCAAATGCATTATTTCAGCCAAACGGAGTGTCGGAATTTGAGCTGATGCTCATTTTCCGACAAACCGTCTGTCGGAATTTGAGCATGCTCATTTTTCGACAGACGGTCTGTCTGATTCTATTGTTTGACCAAATTTCCCAAACATCTATCGTTTAAACAAATATTATTTAAATTATTATCGGTACAGTAAATTTTTTGGGAATCATCGGGTTGGAAAAGGAAAGTGATTACTTTCCTATGTTTGGGTGCCAAAGGAATTGAGGAAAGGAAAATGATTCCCAATAGAAGAAAAATTATGGGAAAAAGTGGTCCATCCATCCAAGCAAGAAATCACTTTTCCATATTCAAGTATTCACTTTCCTTTTCGAATTCCTTGGCATTTCCAAATATCGGAAAGAAAAATCAAGGGAATTGTAATTTCCCAAAGGAAAGGAAATGCCAAGGAATTGATTTCCTTTCCCTTCCATTCCGCGAATCAAATGAGGCCTAAGAGAAATTATGAGGAAAAGTGATTACATCAATCCAAACAAGGAATCACTTTCTCATATTGAAGTATTCACTTTCTTTTCCAAATTCCTTGGCATTTTAATTTTCCAATGGAAAGGAAATGCCAAGAAATTGATTTCCTTTCCTTTTCATTCTGCGAACCAAACGAGAAGAAATTATTGGGTGGTCCGGCCTCAGCACGTGACAATAGCGAATAGTGAGTTCGGCCACTAATTTCTTGACACTTGGCATAATCTATTATAATACTACATTTCTCTTATTTTCTAGGTCATTTTTTATGTTTATGAAAGAAAGAAAAACCATTTTTTTAAAATTATATGCCAAGTGAATTTCTATATATTAAATATATATATATATATATATTACAACTTTTAAAAAAAATATGCCAAGTGTCAAGAAATTAGTGGTCTGGCTCACCATTCACCGTTGTCACGTGGTGAGGCCGGACCACACAATAATTTCTCCCAAACGAGGCCTTAGAGTAACTAATGAGTTACTCATTTTTAAAAGAGTTATG
>JANAVB010008149.1:0-15959 GCA_029216955.1 Iris pallida
GTTTATATATAGACAATATCAGTTTCATGAACAAAGTAAGTTAACAAGAAGCTGACCCAAATTAAAACGAAAACAGTAAGAAGAGCGTTAGTTAAAAGATAAGCCTTCCTAGACATATGCAAGCAAACCTGCTGATAGACATTACTAGTCTCCAATCTTCTTGATACAAAAAGAAGTGTCTTACAGGTGAAGATTTTTCTAATGAGGAAAATTAATATTATTGGACTCCATTAGAATAAGAACAAAAACATACAGTAACGTGAACTCTTATTCTTACCTGGCCATGTACATCACCACAAACTGTGAACTTGCTGCCATTTGGAACAGTAAATCAACAAGAGAAGGCATAGAGCGTAAGATTTCCCTGGTTTGTAAGACGATCTGGTAGGCATACCTGAGAAAGCACGAAGAGTTTCACAATTTGGTTAGAAGAACTAGAGAAAATAGGAAGACAGTTTTAAGCAACATCCAAATATGTATGTCAGCTATCACAGTTAGCACGCACCTTTTATGTAAGCATTTCTGGTTCCTAAAATCATCAATCATTTTCTTTACAAAATCCAGGGTTACCACTTCCCCTTCTATTCTTGCACCAGTATAATGTGGCTCCACCTCTGTGAGAAAGACAATGAGAATCCTTGTAGATATATATTCTGAAAAATGTAACCTATGACAAGAACAGACATTTTTGCACAGCCCTTTAAATGTCATAACTATCACTCAACCATGAATTTGGGAGGAACAAACATATAACCTAACAATGCTATCCATGTTGGACCACATGTTCTATTGGCAAACGAGGAGGATTTTGCATATTTCTTGATGATCATCGACAAAGGAGCCAAACAAAGGACATGGATGTTGACTTGACTATAGAATGGGAAACTCCCCAGAGTCATTGCCACATGAACAATTATAAGAACACAGCATACAAGAATCATCTATATCAGAAAGAAGTCAAAATGTCATATTACAGATAAAAGTACAAACATCATTAACTGGAAATGGTTCACAACAAATTGGAAATTACAAAGTAGGGCATTTTGTGTGAGCTCTTACTTCCACGCAGACTGAGCTCCTATCAGGTTAAAATTTGGCTTAAACACATCACAGAACTGTGTTGAAGTCATCAAAAGATTTGCTTAAATGGTAACAATGGGGCCATACTCTGCTTGCATGGCTTATTAGATCATTGTTTTATACTGATTTGAAGAAAAAAAATTCAAGTGTTTCTGCATCAAAAAGAATAAGGCTTCCAACTAAGTGATCGATTTTTTTAGGTGGTAGATGTGGAATTTAAAATGGAGAGAACTTCAGATGCCATTTGCTTCTAGAACAACTAAAGTTGACGATTCTGGATAGCTTGTTGTTTGAACAAATGTAGGATGTGCATAGGATGCAGACCTTTCAAGTCACATCAGCCTCTCACGAGATCCCTTATCCTAGCTATATTCAAGACTACGTAGAGCTGGAGGCAAGTGAGGATCAAGAGAAATAATATAGGAGACCCTACAGAATCACGCTATAACATCTATTGTACTAACCGAATCAATGTGGTTAACTCTACTGGACACAAATAGAAAGCCAAGCTTCACACTGTCGGTATCAGAATCATGATCGAACCCTAAGAGTATCGGAATCAACAGTATTGGCACTACTGGCAGTTTCGGATTGGAGTATCGGAAAGCAAATAATTATTAAAAAATTAGAAACAAAAAATAGAAAGAAAAAATATTTATACATTTAGTCATAATTTAAGTATTTTATGTGTTGTTTATTAATAGTTTTGAAATTGAATGAAATAATAGTCACCCTTACCGATTGGTTTACCTGCGATAATTTTTTTTTTATTTACGTGCTTTGTATGTGTTGTTTCTTAATAGTTTTGAAATTGAATGAAATAATAGTCACCCTTACCGATTGGTTTATCTGCAATAATTTTTTTTTTATTTACGTGCTTTTACAACCTTACTGTGCTTTTACTTACACCATTGTTGATTGGTTTTTCTCATTCAATTTTCTCTACCGAATTAACTAGGAAAGAGACCCCCAGCGCCGGTATGGGTCAATATAGATAGTAGTCGGTGGTATCAAATCGGGACATACCAACCCGTATTGGTATCGGCCTTATTGGTATAGGTATCGACCGAGACTCCGAACTATTAGAGAAAGCAGTGTAGGTGAGTGCAACTACCTTTCTATCAATCTAAGCTCCTCCCTTCTTCATAAGTTTCAAACATAGAAGCAGATTTCTTGGTGGTAGAAAATTAAATCCTGTAATCCATTTTCTTTCATAATTTCAAACTCCTCAAGGGGGAATAATAATATGGTGTCCATCATTTAAAGAATATATATTTTAATTCATTTAATCTAACTTCCATTCAACATGTAATCTGATATGGCCTGCTACTTCTATTTCATCTCGTCTATTCACATATTCTTGCTGATCATGGCGCCAATAGTCCATTTTAGAAAAGAGTATCCTAATAACTTGGTAGCATTACACGAGCAATAATGACTTATTGCAACATATCACTGAACTAATACAGCTGTTTGCCATCCAATTTGGATTTTAGAGTAATGCATTAGTAGATTATCCAACTTATATTTAATTATTCAGAATACTACTAAGAATGTGCAATTATGAGACTGTTAACAGTATTTTAGGCTAATTTCTAACCAAATACCCTGAAATGTCCACGAGTTGTAACTTGATACGTAAAATATCAAAATTGACAGTTTGTTATCCTAAATTTTATAACTGGCATTTAAATAATCTGAACTTCCAAGTTTTTGCAACTTGCTACCCTGAGTTGTTAAAAGAGTAAATACAATTAACATTCTATCCTTGTCTTCTTCTTCATGCACCCTAGTACTAAAAACTCTAAAATACTAAACCAACCTTCTCCCCTTTCCTTTCGGAAGTCCCGCCACCCCTCTCTTAGCCGACCCCCTCCTCCCACCCCACTTACCTTTTCCAATATCTAGAAAATCCCCATGGTGATGACCCCCAATCCTCGTTGCCTCACCTATTACCTTTTCCAACATCTAGAAAATCCTCATGGTGATGACCCCCATCCTCGTTGCCTCTCTCTCTCTCTCTCTCTCTCTCTCTCTCTCTCTCTCTCTCTCTCTGAACCTTTCGGGCATCTCCATCCTCAATTAGGTTAATTTTAGAAATAGGACAAGTTAGGTTAAGTATATGGAAGAAGGGATAAGGTAGGATTTTTTTTATTGAAGAGCAAAAATGTCCATAATGATCATATGATGTGTACATGACCGATAAGTTGGATGACAGCCTACCGGAGTGTATTAACTTGCAAAAGGTTAAAAGTTCAGGGTATTAACTTGCCTATTAAAATAGTTTAGGGTAGCAAATGCAAATCAAGAATAGATTAGGGTATTTAGTTGCAAATTAGCCAGTATTTTTATATAGTGAAAAAGACTAACAAAATATCTTAGAATTTCCATCGCCGAGAATAGCAAATATATGTGCACTGCTTCAAGATATTATAATATATTGACTATGTGATCAGTACAAAAACGCTTAGAAAAGTGTGAAGAAAAGGGATACAAGAGAGAATCTCGGACGCGGAATATGCACATGACAGATAGTACTCACAGTGACCATGTGCATAAAGGCATACCTATGCAGTGAAAATCAATAGAGTCTGCAATTGAACGTCTTTCAGAATCATTTACAGCAATTGCTTCTTCAAATCGAATCTTTTGGACAGCTTTTTCGCACTCCTTCAACTTTTTGGTAGCATCAGGATCATTTGGAGATATCTTTTTACCTAAGCAATGACAAGCATATTTACAAGAATGAGATGTACAGACCCATTGATGAATAGTGGATCTGTATCCAACCAAATTTCACAAGGCCCAAAATAACTCGAGAAAATACAAAATGTATATCAACAGAAACACAGCAGCCGATCAATGAATGTTGAAGGTGCATTGAAACTGAATATGAAGAGAGAAAGAATTGATTATTCCTTACAGAACTTCAATTGTTAATCAGCTGACTTAACATGCAATAAGATAGTAGAGGAACAAATTCTGTTTTAAAAAAATTGAGTACATATTTCCAGCTTACTACAATAGATACATATCAAAGTACACACACAGTTCAGATAGAGATTCACCGGTATGTATGTCGGAGATGCTACACATCTAGGTGTTTACAGAAAAGGAGAGATGCAAATTCTGAAAGTACATGTACAATGCAGATAGAGAAACTGAGCCACATAATAATAATCGAACAATTTATGTATAGATATTTTCTTATCCGTCCACAGGGTTTATACACATCTAGGTGTTTACAGAAAAGGAGAGATGCAAATTCTGAAAGCACATGTACAATGCAGATAGAGAAACTGAGCCACATAATAATAATCGAACAATATAGTATAGATATTTTCTTATCCGTCCACAGGGTTTACTACAGAAAGGCACCTTTCAACAAAATTAGTTTTGGTCCACCTCTCAAATTTGCAACCTGAGTATGCATATAAATGTATAACACAGATAAAAAATATATATATGCATCCACAGTATTTACTCGTAACTATATACATACACATGTATTTACACGTTTTGTTTACGCAAATAAAATCGTGACAAGAATCAGCAAATAGTGCACTCTAAATCATAAGTAGGTAAATAGGAATCATCTTAAGTTAATAACAAAATGGTCAATAACTAAATTATTAAACCCGTGTAGCAGAAAGATGAATTAACAGTAATTGAAGAAATATACCAATACCCAAATAACAATATGCAATGCTCAAATTATCGTCATAAAAAAGAACCATACATACTTAAGATTGTTAAAGGGATAAGTAGATGAGACACTTCCATGAAATACTCCATGAATGAGGATTGGACATTGATTGGTTAAGGAAATAGTTAGCATTCCATCCTTAGCCAAAAAGATTAAAAAATAAACTTTGCAGAAGAAGGAAAAAAAAAAGTCAGAATGCCATTGTGAAGGATACATGAAAAAGAGAAAAATGAATACATTGGCACAAAAATATACTCTTAGCCTGTTTTAAATCAAATAAACGAATTGTGGAAGCACCTCGTATTTTTGCTATGCATATGAGACTTGGAAGCCGGTGCAATAAGAATGGCATTTGAGTTTAACATCCATGTCCTCTGTTATTGTTGACATGTCATTCAAGAAACAATATGCGTCAAATGATGATGCATACATAGAATGTTAATTGGTTGGAGTACTCATAGGGTTAAGGATACTTTCTGAAACAAGCAACTGTATTATTGTGGTCTGAACTTTTTCAAGAAAGAAGTCCTAAAATGGTATCTTTATAAATACCCTCGAGGTTATCCCACAACAGTTTTCAACCAGAGCTAATCTAGTTTGGAGTGGTTCCATCCAGAGTATCCAATTTCAACTGGATAAGCTAAAGAGCCAGGAGAGAAAACATAACTCCTACAGTAACTAAATGAAGTTGATATATATATATATATATATATATATATATATATATATATATATATATATATGCATTGAAGAATGAACACAAAACCACTTCAAATAAAACTATTTCATCTCTTAGACATCAAGGACAGAGAAGGCATGGCATTCAAGACTGACTTCAAAGTTTCAAACTTCTTAACCCAACTTATTTCATTTCATACAAAATGAAAGTCTCAACGGGTTTAAGAAGTTTCAAAAAGTAGAGTTTAAAAAGGAAGAAAATACTGGCCTTACAGTGGGGTCAAATTTCCAAGGCATCCGAATGCACTATGTATGAACTATATTAATATACTAACAGATTCAAATAGATAGATTGATGGATAGAGACAAATTGCAAGACTTTCTTGCAGGTTGCCGTCTGCATGTGCAGAATCAGATATCTCAATTGGATATGACAATGTCCACGGTGTAAGATGTTGAGGGTGATCAAACATGCCTGTTGGAAATCTTTCAAAGCTTCCTTGAACTTTCCCATGGCAAGATATGCTGCACCACGCCTATAGTAACCCTGCAAAGGAGAAGGAAATTAGAAAGTAGAAGTTGAGAAATTAAACTTACAAAAAGTTTGAAGATTAAGAGGATGTGAATTTCATACCTTTGAATATCTAGGATCAACTTCAATAGACTTAGTTGCATCTTGCACGGCACTACCATATTCCTCAAGTTTGGTGTGTGCAAAAGCACGGTTTGCCCAATAAACAGCATTGAGGCTGTTTAACTCTATAGCTTGAGTAATAAATCTATAGCTTGAGAAAACTTGTTTGCTGCGAGTAAGATGAAATAATCCGAAGTTAAAATCATTTTAAAAGTTGCAAATACCCATAAATCTATACCTTGAGAAAACTTGTTTGCTGCAAGTAAGATGAAGTTAAAATCATTTTAAAAGTTGCAAATAGCCTTAAAATCTCATTACCAACCAATGTACCAAGGCATGGTTATTTCATAGTTTAGGACAAACAAAGAAGGTACAATCAAGGACCACCTACAATAGCAATATTAACAGCCTTGTCAAATCAATCTAAATTCCTTATAATATGTCCTGGTAGATTGGATGACCTAAAATACATGCACTATTTCTAAGTGAATAATGCAATATTTAAAAAAAATTGATGATAATAATAATAATAATTTGCAATTTGTTACATTAATCTTCTTGGGTGTTTTTGGGAGAGTTTATTCAGTTAAATGTATTGTACAATACTGAAGTAAAGAGTGTAAACCTAGGCTAAATGTATTGTACAATACTGAAGTAAAGGGTGTAAACCTAGGCTAAATGTATTGTACAATACTGAAGTAAAGGGTGTTAACCTAGGAAGTTTTATACTTGGGCTACACTGAAGTACTTTTTTCCTACTTCGTTACACACATGAAAACCCCTTCTCTCCCAAATCCTCTTCTTCCCAGTATTCAGACATGACCTTATCATGACACAGGCAAGAATAACTGGCAGCTTCTTGCGATGACTAAAATTATGTTGCTTCGTTCTCACTTCTTAGAGTTCTGAGAATACATATGCTTTTGATTTGTATGATTTGCTTATCAGATTTGGTGCACTTATTTTTATTTGAAGTCAGCAATGGAATTCTGGATTTCATTCACATTGAATCACATTAGATCCGCTCCAAATATATTTTTATGTTTCTTGAATTATTTTATCATAAATGCTGTTCAAGTGTCATGAAATTCTACAAGCATTAATGGTTTTCAAAAACTCATTTTCGTTGCATTCATTTTGCAACAATCTTTTAATGGGATTATGTAGAGATCTCGGATTATGTTCAGCTACTTTGAAACTCATTACAATGACTAGTTTTGTTCATCATGAAACAGCTCTTGTGAAATACTAAAGTATTCTGAAGCCATCCAAAGGACCAAAGTTTTACAAAACGGAGTATTTCTTACCTAATTAGCAAACCTATGCAATACTTGAACTATTAAATCACTTTTACTTCAAGCGTCCAACAGGGCCTTAGTTTAGCATATATATCTGCTCTTGTTTATTTGCTGCCAGAAAAGATTTCAAAGTTCAAAATATAAAGCTACCAAATAAGCTATATTTTAAGTCAAAAAACCCTAACAGTCATCATGCATAAACAAAATCCTTCTTAACAATTCCTAATCTCAACACAATCTATATTTACTTTGGGCTCAAGGAGTTAAACAAACAGGAACGCAGGACCATGATATGGTTACATGAAGTTCAAGCTTCTTACCATCCTAATGAATACAAGGTGAGGGACTACTGATAAATGATGTGGTGTTGGCATTAGGAGTCATAATGTGCATAATCAGGACCTGAGGTTTCTTGAAGCTTTAAAATTATCCCCAGCCAACCTCAAGGCAATCTCTTCTTTAATTTTGAGCCTAGGCTCATGATGAAGCTGTGGGTGGTTTCTTATTGAG
Organism: Iris pallida; assembly: GCA_029216955.1. Taxonomy (NCBI): domain Eukaryota; kingdom Viridiplantae; phylum Streptophyta; class Magnoliopsida; order Asparagales; family Iridaceae; genus Iris; species Iris pallida. Next base: position 7,907 of record JANAVB010008149.1, read on the forward strand.
CCAAACTTGAGCTGCTCGCTCGGAAGTGGCTCCTTTAACTACAACCATTTAATTCATCATCATCGTCCTCATTCAAGCCTTCTCCCATAAAATGGGATCAGTTTACAATCCATTTTAACTGAAGACCTATATATTATTATCAAAACATACAAGCGATCCCTATATAATATCAGATGTTGAATCTTCAACATAGTACTTAGTATTAGTATCTAAAGATACTGAAAATGAGAGTGTATACAATATAACTAAGCACATATATGATGTTTGTCCGTATGCAGGGGCAGACCCCACTATCCCCCCCCCCCCCCACCCCCCCCCCCCCACCCCCCCCCCCCCCCCCCCCCCCCCCCCCCCCCCCCCCCCCCCCCCCCCCCCCCCCCCCCCCCCCCCCCCCCCCCCCCCCCCCCCCCCCCCCCCCCCCCCCCCCCCCCCCCCCCCCCCCCCCCCCCCCCGAGTTTTTGTTTCAGTTTTCTTTATCCTATTGGTAATGGGAAGGGATTTTAGAAGTCATGAGTTCAGATCTTTCTAGACAGTATGCCTAATTTATAAGGTTTGTTTTAAATTTTTCTTTATAAATTCTATATAGTGTTCCCTCAACTTCTAAGCTATGTTGCAGGGATACTCCTCTGGAGGACCCTATCCATGCCAGCATCCATATTCAACACGATACTTCTGAAGGTCCTATCAGATGGCTCACCCATGTTTAGGAACCAAAGGGGCCTAAAACATAGTCGACATGTTCACTATCCATGTCATACCCATATCCCAAAATTTTCTAAAATGCCGTATCCCGAATCCGTATCGTGACGGTATCCAAGTTCTCAAGTTGATGTCTATCCAACCTAGATTCTTAAAGTATTTTCAGCCCCATCCCCACATATTTTGGGTCCCCACCCCTGTCCCTGTATCCAACCAAACCCGAAACGACCAAGCAGATATTTTATGAGTTGTATTGAGCTTAACTTTAGTCTCAAGCACCACCAAGGTAGTCAAAGGCGCAAGGCGCCCTCGAGGCGCAAAGGGTCCATATCGTCTGAGGCACAAACAAGGCACACTTAAGACGCACGTCCGAGCGAATCGAGGCGCAAAAATAATAAATAATAAAAATATACATAAATAAATTAGTAATGTAAGAAATAAATCAAATAACATATTAAAACCAACAAAAACATAACCAAGTGAACTAGCATAGCAGTAATAGGAGTAACCGTCAACAGAACCAACAAGAGTCTGTAGTCTTCCTACCACGTTTTTATTAAATTTTAGTTTTTGTAGTTCAATTGTAACCAACTATGGCAACCGTGGAAAGGATTATCTCCCTCCCACTTATATGAGGTAAGGATTATTTCCTTGCCTCAAAGTTTCTTCTATTTTTTTTTTGTGTGTATATATATATATAACCATTAGGCGCTTGGTTGCACCTTGCTGAAAGACGCGCCCTTAGGCGCACCTTGCTAATGCGCCCAGAGAAAAGTGCCTCGCCTAGTGAGGTGCAAGGCGACTCTTGTGCCTTTCTGCGAGGCACGCCTTTGACTACCATGCCGCTTGCTCATGAAAATAGGGAACTCTATCAAGAGCCTAGTTCAAACAGAGTGCAGTCCTAAACCAAACGGCATATGTACACTAGCATGGAGAAAATTACTGTTTTTCTACCATCTTAGACTTCAATAGTAATAAGACATTTTATATCAATATATCCTTTATTTCTCGTTATGCATATGAGCATCCCATAATACCAATAAACTCTCATCGTAATAGTTAAAGATGGTGGAAAACCTAGCATATAAAGGATATCAAGACAAAGATAGTCATAAATCACATATACCTTTGAAAGCTTCATTAGCTAAAATCTTAAGTTCTTCTGCTCGTTCAGCTTGAGAGTTTGCAGTTTCAGCCATGCTGGTCACTTGGAAGATGCTCTAAAAGAAGTCCAGATTATTATCAGGTTACAAATAATGATACACGACAAGCATCACCACAAACATGAAAAGTAAGGGAGCTTGACTGTTTCATAACAACGGTAATAACCTGTAACAATGATAAACAAAATGCTAGAAGTGAGGTTAGATCACTGAATCAGTTATGAGCGAGCACATTCAGGTTTTAGAATTGCAAAGCATGATGTGAATGAGCATTTAAATTTTAAACCTTTGTAAAATGATGACCAAATTAAAAGAGAACGAAAATTGTTATACTCAACGTTCAATGGCACGTCATGGAACAAGGAATGAAAATGAGAACGTATTACCAAGGTTCGCAGTATGGGCATCGGAATCTATACCAGACCCTTCTTATTAGTGTCGTTATCATTGGTTTCAACAGTTCGATGTTTCGGATTGGGAGTTTCAGAGTTTTTGGTTTCGGAAGTCATAAAATAATAAGAAATTATTTAAGAGCTAAAAAATATCTAATACATTTAGGCATAATCCTATGTACTATTTGTTGTTTGACAACTCTGAATTATAACATATTCAACAATTTTGAAGTATTCACCCTTGTTGATTTGAGTTGCTTCTAGACATTAACCCTACAATAGATAGTTTTGAATGGAATAATATTAAGATGCATGAACATCGTATATTTATAGTGTAAACCTTAATGGTTGCATTTTGTGGATAAAGAGTTTTATCGACACCCTCTACCATGTTGATCTTCGGTACGATTGGTGTCATCATTGTTTTTTTTTTCTCTTTTAGAACTTTTTCCTTGTGAAATTGACTGGGAAAGAGAGACACAATCTCGGTATCGGTTATGGGTGAGTATCAGATCAGACATGACTGTACGGTTGATACTACGAACCTTGTGTCGTACACCACTAGTTCTGGAACTCTGAACGGCGGGGGTAAGCTTCTTCGGAATGATTTGGCAGACCAAAGTGTGTGACCAGGAGCTTGATTTATAGTGAGGGTAGGCCTCTTGATTATTGCAAATCAAATGCATGATGTAGTTTCTCCATTAATGTCGTTGAATCATGTATCTTTTCTAATCAAAGCAATCATGTGTGTGTAATTAGGAGCAATTTTGATGGTCTTGGGTTTCGAACTTCATAATGCTACATTTAGCATTCTAGAACAAAAATGTTCCATAATCTGGAACACAGTTGCTAGAGTTTGAGCAACTTATGGTAACTCTGGTTTTAATGTGCTTGGGTTACTTAATCCGGAAAATGAAACTTCAACATTAAATTCCAGCCTAGGGCCCTGGTAAACATAATCAAGGTTTTGGTAAGTAATTTCCACAATGTAGCTTGTTAAAACTTAAAGCGGTACACAGGTACAACTTTCAGCACATATGCATTGCCAGGAACCTTGTCTCTCACCTTCTCCAAATGTCACTAAAACTTCGGGTAGAGAACATGTGCACATAACAAATAGATGACCAAGAGACAAACTAGACAAAATAATGACTTTATTTGGAATACCTACTTCAACTCAGTAGTTGTACTTACGTATAAGCAGAAGTATCCCAATCGATCAAGATATCTTCTCAACAATAAGTCTGCTCCTACTGTAAGATGAATTCTCACTCCGTTCAGTAAAACCAAAGAAACTTTTGTTGTTTAATGAGTAGTGTACAATTTAAGGTAGCAAATTGTCAATTATACTCGCATCCATCCATTTTATGTTAGTGGTTGGGAGATCAGTTCACTAGTTCCAAATATCCCAAAAACTCAATCCAAGGCAAACCAAGGAAGCCTAGTAGTGACATCTTGTCATATAGCAGTTGTATGATTGAATTATAATCTTTCATACTTGACTTTATAGTTGTAACAACAAGAATCCAGCCTTCACGATTTCCCCCGCAGTTCCCACATGTAAAACGCAAATTAATTAATAATAACATATGTCTGTGGATCATTAAGTTTAAAGCAGATGTACCATGCTACAAGTGTATGTGGATCATTAAGTTTAATAACAACAGATGTCTGTGGACCAATGTTCATACAGAAGAGCTTATTTTCATCCTCTCTTTTTTTATGCAACAAGTGCCATGCTACAAACATATATACCATGAAATAATTAGTAACTTCACAAGCTAAAATATATCCAATCCTACAACAGACATTCTTCCACAGTACAAATTAGTAACTTCACAAGCTAAAATCTATCCAATCCTACAACAGACTTTCTTCTACACAGTACAAATTTAAGCTTTTAATATCCCATGCTAATCTACTTGGTTGCATTTTCCAGTAATGGGAGGTCAGCAAGTGGCATCAGAAATTCTCAAAGAACAAAGTAAATACATGTAGCATCTGCCATAGGGCTATCAACAAGGCATTTTTGGGTCGAAATTCTGTAATACCCAAAACCAGTCTGGAATATTTCAGTTTCAAATTCATACCAAAACTTGCCTCTTATTTCGGGTCTTGCGTCTATTGAACATATGAAGCCAGTTTTTATTTAAAAGTTGAATTGGGTTAACGGCTATCAGTTATGGATTTAATAATCAATTCTTGTTAACGGACTATGGATTACCATTGACAGGGCCTAATTTGCCGAGTAGTAGTTAAATTTTCAAGCGCTTGCGTGCATGAATAAGTCACAATAATATGGTGATATTGGTTGATTTTCGAGAAAAGATGTACCATTATCTTGGGACTTGAGAGTTGATGTTTGAATGTATGTAAATAATATTAAAATCTCTAAAAAAATCATAAAATTTTGGAGATTTCTACTTCGTGTAGAACTTTCAAATGTCATAAGGTTCCAATCTATATTAATATTTTATTTCTTAACTCCACAGGGAACCCAGCAAACTTAATATTGACTCTAATGTCTAAACATTTGAAATCATGTAAAGATAAAATATTTACAATTTTTTACTTAGGATCACACAAACACACTATTAGAGTAATTCTATTTTCTTTAGGTATAATTATACAACATATCAGGGAATATATGTAGTAGAGAAAAAAGGGAGTCCTAATAAAAAAAGAATTGCAATTTGTTAAAGCAAGAAAGAGAACATGAGGGATACATGATTGAGCAATGTATTATGTATGATAATTCACAAGGGTTTGAGGATTTGAGCCTGGAGTCCTAATAAAAAAAGAATTGCAATTTGTTAAAGCAAGAAAGAGAACATGAGGGATACATGATTGAGCAATGTATTATGTATGATAATTCACAAGGGTTTGAGGATTTGAGCCTATGTTACACTGACATAAAATATGACGCAACACCATACGGACATGACTTGCACTGGGAAAATTTTAGTATGACCTATAGTATTTTGGAGTATCTTTGACACGTCTGATACGACACTACATGGTACCGGTTTTTGGAAAGTTCGTGATTCCTAGCGTTTGGACTATGAATTTGTAACAAGAATCCAATTTCTAGATGGTGGTGGACTTCATTATGACTAAAATAAAAAATTACAGGCTATGAAAATAAGAGTTCTTTTCTTCTCCTTTGATGTCTAATCCACCTTTCTTGTTCTTCACCTTTGTCCTTATCTTTCTAAGAAAACAAAGCTACATAGATACTCAACAGCTTCTTGTCAAGTAAACCCTCTAGTGCTCTTCAATTGTTACTTTCTAAGTAAACAAAGCTACTTTCTTGTAATTTCCACTTCAATGTTATCTTTCCAATAAGTAAAGAACGAGGTACTCCATTTTAGCAAAGAAAGAATCTGAGTGCAAAAGGAAATCTCAAATATCTCAAAGACCTATATTTCCTATGATGCACACACACAAATACGGCACAACGCAATTCAGACACAGCAACACGGACACAGCAGCTATTTCAGCGTGTCCTGGTGTATTCTGGAGTTCCCGAGCAGGGACACGGGATCGGTTTCCGTCGCATCCGTGCTATGCTGCATAGAATCTTTGTAAACAGTAAATAACTAGCTATTCCTTCCTAGCAAAGAATCCGAACGTAAAGAAAGACAAATAAATAAATAAAAATACAAACTACCACAAGCATAATCTATTGTCAAAGAACCGATCTTTCCTATACACGGACACGACACCCATTTCGACGTGCCCTATTTATTTTCCCCAACTGTCATGTCCCTTGTCCAACACGGACACGGCGCCGAACTTTGGAGTGTCCGTACCTCCTATAATCAATTTCAGACCGCTTCGGTTCAGTGAAGCATGGTAGAAAAGAGAGAGAGGGTAATTACCAGTACGAGTTTTTCTTCAGGACGACCTTTTTTAGGGTTAGGGTTTTTCTGGAGGATGGGGATTTTATAAGAAGAGTTTATTCCGAAACTTTGTTAATGCCTTTGATAAGGGACAACTTTTTTGTTAAGAGTCTGCTTGGATGGATGGTTAAGAGACTTAACCGAGAAAAAGTTAAAGTCAGAAAAAAATAAAATCATGCTTGGTTTGAGATGGAGTTTAGGAGGAAGTTACAGATAGTTAAGTGAGGATTTATTTTACCTTATTTTGTCTATTTTTTAACCCATTTGGAGGATTAACGAGGGAGATTGAGATGTTTTGTTTAAAAAGTCATAAATATTTCTTATTTGTTCTATAAAATATCATTATTATTTTTCTATTTTTTCTTGTTTTCAATATGTTGCCCCGTAGCTTTCTAATTTGTGAAATATTTTGACAAGTTCTAATCAAAATTCTATCAAATTCAATTTTATGACATATGTAATAAGGTTTGGTAACTATCATATTTTTATTAATCCTTATCTCGCTCAAAACCTTCAATCCAAGCAATAGTTATTAAACACCCTCCACTTAACTCTCCCTCCAACTAAAACAAAGTTCTATGTATTGACTCTACTCCACCTCACTTACCTCCCCTTCATTTAACGAGGGGGCAGCATATAGGTTTGATAAACACACGACCCCTTTTGTTAGAGCATGTCCAATTTCTACATTCATAATTTTAAAACTTATTTTGTAGAATAGTAAGTTTCATTCATGATCTCATTTTCTAGGTACTAAGGGTTGTACCTCCCAATTTCTAGATTCTAGATTATAGGAACTCATTTTGTAGAACAATAAGTTTCAATTTGGAGCTCAACTTTCTAGATTCTAGATTTTATATTATTATTTTTTCCACATCAATTTTTGACCACACAATCTTTGGGACCAGAGCTCATTTTATCGTTTTCTTCTATTCTCATACAAATCAAACACATTATACATTTACCTTTTTTTTTTGAAATTCGGGGCCCCAAATTGAATTGAAGAGTCCTAACTACTAATGATGCTCTTAGGGGCAGCACTGCATAGAAGACGAGAGCATTGAAAATTTGGACAAATTATATAGGCACATCATTCTTTACTCAGGGTTAACTTGGATTGAGGGGAAAAAATAGATTTAAGTGGGGTTAAGTGAAGGGGAGTTAAATGAGAAGTAGAGTCAATACATATAACCTTGCTTTGATTGAAGGAAGAGTTAAGTGGAATGTGTTTTAATAACTCTTATCCTAAATTTTAGTTCTCAATCCATGTTCATGCCTAAATTTTATCTTTTAGTAACTAAAATTTGATTAAGTATTCATTCTAGAAGGATTTCGAAGTTTTGGACCCATTTTAGGGTTTTGAAATTTGAAAATCCGTCCATAGTCGTGACGGAGACGATGATGGACTGTCAAAAAACTTGACAGTCCTATCAATTGGAATGACTGTCAAAAATTTGATAGTCCGATATAAAATATTGAACATCATATTTACTTCAGGACTGTCGAAATTTTTGACAGTCCTTCCAATTGGTAGGACTGTCAGAAATTTTAAGTCTACATAAAATATTGAACAACATATTTTTTTATGACTGTAAAAAAAATTGACAGTCCTAAAAGAAACTTGCTTTTAATAACCGTGGAAAATGCTAACAGTGCGCAACTTCTTAAATATTTTTTCATGTAATTAGAAGAATTTTATATTTTTTATATAATCATTAAGTTACCTTTATAAATATTTTTAAATCTATTTTTGAGATAAATAAATTATCTACTCGATTTAAAAATAAATAAATTATCTACTCGGTTAAAAAAAATCTCAAAATTTTAAATATGTTTTAGAGATAAGTCTCTCAATTTTGTTAATTTCAAAATAAACTGTCATCTATATACGGTCTAT